>SNQJ01S0120757.1:0-30622 GCA_010110895.2 Picea sitchensis
TTTTTTTTCGTTTTGCCTTCCTACTATGGTACAACTACTATAATACATGGTTCTGGCACAACCCATATTATTGCGCACATTGTCGGTCATCTCCATAGAGTTTCAACCAAATTCCATTCACCATTCCTCCAAAGACTTCTCCATTCAATGTTTTTAATTATGCAACACTTGTCTCTGTTATGTGTTGAATCACATAGGATCCTAACCAGTGAATTGTAAACTTTCCTAGATGCTGCATGAACTTGTTTTCATAGAGTAGTACCAGGTATCCCACTTGAAATTTTTTTTGTTTGATGTGTTGATCATGCCAAGATTTCTCTCTAGCCTTCTGAACTTATTGATGAAAACCTGGGACAAACAAATCTTCCTCAAGCTGTACTATCTGTGCCAATCTCTCCTCTATTGCGCCAGTGTCTTATATCTTAGTGATTGTTTCAATGTGTAATCTAGGTATAATAAACTCCATTGGCATCACTCCTTCCTACCCATAGACCAATCTGAAAGGTATTTGGCCTGTCAACTTTTTACTTGTCGTCTTGTAAGCCCATAACATTGCAGGAACCCTTAAGTCCCGATTGTCTCTCCGTACATTGCAAATTTTGGTCAAGGCATTCTCCAAGATCTTATTGAAAGCCTCCATTGTTTCATTATCCTGAGGATGATACGGGGTACTCTTTTGATGATGTATTTGGAACTCCTCAATCAATGTTTCAATTGTCTTATTCAAAAAGTGTGTGCCTTGATCACTGAGTAATAGATGCGGACATCCAAACCTTGTGACTATATTATCAAACAAAAACCTTGTAGCAGTCTCTGTGGTACATTCTGTAACTGGGGTTGCTTCTACCCATCTTGTCAAATACTCCATCACAATGATGATGTACCTTTCCCCTGATATTCTTTCTTGTGGATTGATTGGTCCTACAAAGTCTATGGACCATTTATTGAATGTTTTCAATGTGACTTGTGGATTTAAAGGAATTGCATACCTCCTAGATGGTTTTCCCACTCTTTGACATATGTCACATGACTGAAAGTATTCCTTTTCATATTTGTGAAGTGTAGGCCACCAAATCCCAGCACACAAAATCTTTTGTGCAATTTCTCTCCTTGCATAATGTCCTACTGCAATCCTCCTAGAAATTTTGGTCAAGGCATTCTACAATATCTTATTGAAAGCCTCCACTATTCCATTATCCTGAGGATGATACGGGGAAATCTTCTGCTGATGGATTTGGAACTCAGTCAATGTTGCAATTGTATTATTCATAAAGTGTGTGACTTGATCACTAAGTAATAGGTGTGGACATCCAAACCTTGTGACTATATTCTCAAACAAAAACCTTGCAGTGGTCTCTGCAGTAAAATCTATAACTGGGGTTGCTTCTACCCATCTTTTCAAATACTCTGTCGTAATGATGATGTACCTTGACCCTGATCTTCTTACTTATGGATTGATTGGTCCTACAAAGTCTATGGCCCATTTATCGAATTATTTCAATGTGACTTGTGGATTTAATGACATTTCATCCCTCCTAGTTGGCTTTCCTACTCTTTGACATACATCACATGACTGACAGTATTCCTTCACATCTTTGTGAAGTGTAGGCCACCAAATCTCTGTGATCAAAATATTTTGTGCAGTTTCTCTCCCTGCATAATGTCTTCCTACAATTTCCTCATTTGCTTCTTTGAGTATCATTGGTATCTCGTGTTCCAACACGATGTGTCTCAATATTCCATCTGCACCCAACTTGTATAAATTCCCTGCAATCAACTGATAATTTTTTTCTTTCACTACCAGTTATTTCTTTTGTGCTACTATCATCTTTGTTGGAACCATTCATGTACTTAGAAATTGTATGATGTCCAAGAATTAATCATCCATCATATTTACTGCAAATAACTATGCATCTAGTAAGACATCATCTAAATTTCCTGCGTTTTCTCATGATAGTATGTGTGATAGATGATCTGGCCCTGCATTCAACTTCCCTAATTTCACTATAACCTCAAAATAGTATTCCTAGAAAAATAGTAGCCATATGCATATTCTCCCCCCAACATTTTATTGACTAAGTATTTTAATTCAAAATGGCATGTGTACATCTTAAATTGAGACCCCAATAAATAATGTCGGAACTTCTATAGAACATAAACCATTGTCAATCCTTCTTGTTCTGTGGTAGTATAATTCTTCTCTATTGTAGACAACTTCCTACTTGCCAAAGAAATTGGGTGATCTATGTATCCTTCCCTTGGTTGAGATAGTATTGTGCCCAACGCTATGGACGATGCATCTACATGTACATGGAACTCTTTGTTCCAATCAGGAAAGATCAAAATTGGCACGGTTACTAGTTTTTGTTTCAAGGTGTTCAATCCCTTATAACAGTCCTCGTTCCATTGAAACTTTGCTTCCTTCTTAAGAAAATTTTCCATCGGTATTGTGATCTACGCGTATCCCTTAATAAAAATTTATGTAATAGCATGTATGACTTTGTTGGCAGCCAATTCACATTTTTTTAATGTCCTTATAAGCCGCCTACACCAGAGTTTCGCAAACTTTGATTTTCATCGCAACCTTCGAATAAAATGACACTATTGTTTCATGTGTTTTCTCTCTTACCTTGGTTCTCGTTTTCATGACTACAAGCGTGAAAAATTTGAGTTCAAAGTCATGTCGATGGCATAAAAATCGTCACTGGATTATTATGGTTACTCTTGTTCAACTGGTCATCTCACTTCTAATTCAATGGCAGTAGCATAGTTGGCAAGACACCAAACCTTTACTCACTTTGCATTTTGATTATGCTAATATGACTTCATTTCATGATTTTGTGATGCAATGGCAAACAGATTTGAATTAGATCAAACCGTTGAAAACCCATAACCGGTTTTATCCCCTTTACCTTCATAATGAGCGGTTTCCCCAGAAATCGAGTTGTTACAGAGAGCTAGATCATGTTTTTCAGGTCATTTTTCAGATCCTCTCAATGGCTGAAGGGAACGTTTTGGGTTTGTATGCATTTTCCAGAATTCTTATCACTTCTCTAGACCTGTGCTTCAGAACCCCTTCCGCCCGTCTAGCCTTGTGCCTCAACCTCCTCTATCAAAACCTTGATCAATCCACATATTCATCAAGCAGTTTGTCAGCAAATTGCAAGACAACATGCTCTGTTCTTTTAATGGAGAGGCAATCACTGCCACTGTTAGCTCGAAATTATCTTAACCAAATCGAAGCATTGTCTTACTGCCCAAGTATGGTTTTTCCACATCAATTTTGCATGATCTGGTTTTGAATAGCATGATCAATTAGTTCTGTCTGCTTGAGTAGATTAAAAAAAAAACAATTTTGTTTACTTCCAGTTACTAGAAGTGATTTCGTTTTTTCTATTTTAGCATGAGAGATTTCGTTTGCATCGATTCGTTTTCCTAAAACCAATTATAGCTATGATTTAGTCAATGATATTCTATTGTTCTCTGATTAGTAGAAGCGATTGATTGGTTTTGATTTTGGTTTGGTTCGCTTTAGAATAATTCTGTTGGTTTGAATTAATGTAGTCGATTGAATCTTGTTTTTCATTTAGAGAATGATTCTGTTCTATTTTCATTTTGGATTTTGGTTGCATCTGACCTGTACATGAGAGTTATGTGCTAAAATCAGAACACAACTGTGTATTGGATTGATACAATTTTGTTGTTGTTAGATCCTCTCGGCTCTGTCTTAGTTCAATTGATTTCTTATGGTTGGATTTTCAAACGATTCCTTATGCTTGAATTGGTATAATCATGTACGTATGCAATGCATCCATATTAGTGATTGGTCTGATAAATACAATGAAATCTATTAAACCAAAAAAAACAACTCTGTTAGTTTTGGATTTTAAAATGATTTTGTTGATAGCTGAAGCAACAGAAACAGTTGGTGTCGATTTCAATTGGTTATGGAAACGATTTTATTGTTGTTGAGTTATCCAACATGATTCTGTTTACCCAAATTTGTGATTACAAATGGAACAGATTACTTCTATCTCTGTAATCATTCGATTGATCATTATATTGTCTGCTCTCAAATTAGCATAACAATTTTGATTTAAATGATTTGTTTGTTTTCAAATAGAAATTATATATTTGTTTAAAAGTTTGAATATAATTCTATTAGATTTGGATTGATTAAAATCGATTATGTTTTCAAAATAGGCCAGCTAGAGAATCGCCAGAATTAATTTTCTGCCAATTTTATCAATAAACATTATCTAAACTTCTGTATTTTTTTGTCTATTTACAGGTACCCACGAATTTCATTAACCAATTGGACATGCTACAACAGTTTAGATATGGTTTTCAGTTATTAGTCATAGGCAAAATTAAGGAACTAGGGATATCTTCCCAGATTTATGTAAACAGTTTGATAACTTCCACAGGGAGGTTTTACCCTATGGAAAAACTTATAAATACTTATTATTTTTTGTAATAAGGATCATCCTCACTTGTGGGAGAACCAAGATTATGAATTTCTAATACAAATTGAGACATAATTTGATGTTCTGCTACAACTTTCACTTTCATAATATCAATCTTTTGTTTCATGTTTATGCATATCAATTTGCATTTGATTAGTGACTACTTTAGCTATCATGGTCTTTTGCAGAATGATATGATTGAATTAATGTGATCCATTCCTGATTTCTTTCACTAATTTAAAGAATACAACAATTACTTAGTTCAGCTAATTAATGATAGATTTCTCTTCTTCATCAATTGAACTATTATGTATAGATCTTTGCACACAGGTTTATCTAACTGTGGAGATTTATAAATCATATGATTGTTGTGATTTTTATGTCTTGTTTGTCCTGTAATCAAACTTGAAGAGAACTGCATATAAATCATATGATTGTTGTGATTTTTATGTTTATTTGTCCTGTAAGAAAACTTAAAGAGAACTGCAGCTTGCTTACGAGAAGCTCTGGATAGTTCGGCGGGTCCGATCAGCTAAAACAATCATCACACACAGGCAAATCTGGAGCATTCCAGGTCAGTTTGTGACGCATCTTCACAATTTGTTAGTATAATCTAACTATTCTATATATACAATCTACTAACTACTACTATACTAACTCTAAATAATTAACTATCTAACTACCTTCAACATAAATAAATCTTATTCACAAAATGTATAACATCTACAATTTATGCATTTAAATAAAACCCGAAAAACTCATTAATATTCTTCCCTAAGACAGAAAGATGTTTTTAAGGATTTTTATAATTTTTTGAACAGAAATAAAACAAAAATAACTAAATCCAAATCACCAATCTAAACTACAAATATATCTAACTAAAATACTAATATTATACTAACAAATTAATGAAAATAATCACAAAATAATTCCCGGAGAAATGCTCCGACGGTTCTGTAAGATGATTATTTAGTTGATCGGAGGGAGAAAAATCGCACCGAATTCATATCCGTGAGTTGTAAACGACAAGTCGCAGCTCTCTTCAAGTATGATTATAGGACAACAAGACATAAAAATCACAACAATCATATGATTTATAAATCTCCACAAATAGATAAACCTCAGTAAAGATCTATACATAATACATAATTGATGAAGAAGAGAAATCTATCATTCATTAGCTGAACTAAGTAATTGTTGTACTTTTGAAAATAGACATGGATCAAATTAATTCAACCATATCATTTTGAAAAGACTGTGATAGCTAAAGTAGTCACTAATCAAAATGCAAATTGATATGTATAAACATGAAACAAAAGATTGATTATATGAGGAAAGTTGTAGCAGAACATCAACTTATGTCTCAATTTGTATTAGGAATCCATAATCCGTTCTCCCACAAGTGAGGATGATCCTTATTACAAAAATAATAAGTATTTATAAGTTTTTCCATCGGGTAAAACCTCCCTGTGGAAGTTACCAAACCGCCATATAAATCCGGAAAGATATCCTTGTTCCTTAATTTTTCCTATGACTAATAACTGAAAACAATATCTAAACCGGTTGTAGCATGTCCAATTGGAGCAATGAAATTGTGGAAAATCAGAACAGACAAAAAATACAAAGTTTAGGATAATGTTTGGTTGATAAAATTGGCGTGAAACTACCCGCTGAGCCTCAGGTCGCCTATATTGAAAAACATATTTTTTTAATCAATCCAAATCTAATAGATTTATATTCAAACTTTTAAACAAATATCTAATTGTTATTCGAAAACAAATGAATCATTTAAATCAAAATTGTTATGCTAATTTGAGAGCAGACAATATAATGATCAATTGAATGATTACAGAGATAGAAGTACTATGTTCCATTTGTAATCACAAATTTGGGTAAACAGAATCATGTTGGATAACTCAACAACAATAAAATCGTTTTCCCTACAACCAAATTGAAATCGACACCAATCAAGCGACAGCTTCAACTATCAATGAAAATCGATTTAAAATCCAAAACTAACAGAGCTATTTTTTGGTTTAATAGATTTCATTGTATTTATTAGACCAATCACCAATATGGATGTATTGCATACGTACGGTGATTTCATGTTCAATTCAAGTACAAGGGACCGTTTCAAAATCAAAATATAAGAAATAAATTGAACTAAGACAGAGCCGAGAGGATCTAACAACATCAAAATTGTATCAATCCAATACACAGTTGTGTTCTGATTTTAGCACATAACTCTCATGTACAGGTCAGATGCAACCAAAATCCAAAATGAAAATAGAACAAAATCATTCTCTAAAATGAGTTCAGCATTCAATTCGACTACTAATTCAAATCAACAATTATTCCCATAACCAAACCAAAATAAAACCAATCAACGCTTCTACCAACGTTCCGGAGAACAAGAATTGCATTGACCAAATCATAGCCATAATTGGTTTTAGGAAAACAAATCGATGCAAACGAAATCTCTCAAGCTAATTCAAATAGAAAACGAAATCATTTCTGTAAATCGAAGCAATATAGTAATTGTTTCTTTTTAATTCACCCGCTTAATGTAACTAACGCTGATCATGCTATCCCAAAACCAGATCACGCAAAATTGATTTTGAAAACCAATTCAAGAAGACAACGCTTCGATTTGGTTGGGATACTTGATTGCTGATTGCCTCTCCATTAAAAGAATAGAGCCTGTTGTTTTGAAATTTGTTGACAGACTGCTTGATGAATCTTTGTATTGATCAAGGGTTTGATAGAGGAGGTTGAGGCACAAGGCTAGACTTCCGCTGGAAGGGTTTTGCTAATGCCCAGAGGCGACAAGCGCATTCTGAAAATGCATACAACCTAAAACGCTCCTTCATCCATTGAGAGGATCTGGAAATTGACCTGAAGTTACGATCTACCTTCAGAATACCTCGATTTCCGGGAAAACCGCTTCATTATGAAGGTAAAGGCCAAAACGTTATGGTTTCAATGGTTTGATTCTAATCAAATCGCCTAATTAATCACGAAAAACATTGATTCTCAGGGACTACGAGGCGTCTCGGCAAAAATGAAAACCAAAATCGAATCGAACACTACGGGTTTAAAATTCTCCCTAAAGAGCCGTGAGAGGTTCAATGTGCGGAGCCGCTATGGACAAGGGTTTGAATTGTGGTGATGCTCGTAGATTCTTCCCAAAAATCAACGGTAACCCAGTAAGGAGGTGGATTAATGCTAAAGTAGAGGTGGAAAAGAATTCACGTAATAACTTATCATATCACAGGCACTGATGCCTTTGGTAAAGAGTTTCACTTCAACCACAATCAAACATTTGAAACCAATTATCAAATTGGACTATTCACATACTCACAATATTCATAACCAAAATATTTTAAACTAGCACGACATCAAATAACCACTTTGAAACCATAGGTCCAAACAATTGGTCCGCTATAATAAATCAAATGCGCGTTTTATAATTCAAAGCACGTTCACTACCTAATTCATTGCACCATGGTTTAATCACAATGTTAATGCATTCTTATTGTCCATTGTACCAAGGCATTTGATCAAAACAAAGAAATATCAAACCACCAAATGTATCATTGATCAACTACACCACAAGAATACCATTGCATCACAAAACTATGAAATGAAGTCAAGGCCAGCATAATCAAAATGCAGCGGAGTAAAGGTTTTCGTAGGTTCTGTCAAATCATACATTGCTATTGATAGAAATGAGGATGAATGAAATTCAAGAGTAAACTTAATTCAAAGGACAATTTTTATTCCACCGACATGACTGAATCCTCAAAGCTACCGCCAGAAGTCGAAAACGAGAAACCAAGTAAGAGATAAACGCATTTGAAACAGAATAGGTCAGTTTTATCTAAGGTTCATGATGAAAACTGCCTGCTAAACTCTGGTGTAGGGCGGTTTATATGACATTAAAAAATGAATTGTCGCCAAATGAGTCACATGCTATTACATAATTTTTATTAAGGATAATGCCAGATCATCAATAATCATGAAATTCTTCCAAGAAAGCAAAGTCACTGGAACGAGGACCGTTAGGAGCGCTGGATTGAACACCTGAAACAAAAACTATAAACCGTACAATTTTGATCTTCCGATGGAACAAAGAGTTCCACAAAATATGTATATGTATCATCCATAGCATTGGGCACAATAATCTGTCAACCGGGGGAGGGGGACTTAGATCACCCAATTGCATTTGCAGGAAGGAAGTTGTACACAATAGAGAAGAATTATACTACCGTGGAATGAGAAGCATTGACAACTCGCTTTATGTTCTATGAAAGTTCCGCTACGCTTCATTGGTCCTAATTTAAGACAATACGCCATTTAATTAAATACTTAATTAATAAAATAGAGAACATGCACTATGTATTACCATTTTCAGGGAATACCGGCCTTTGAGGTTATGAAACTAGGAGTTGAATGGTGTCAGATCATCTATTACCTAATCGCGGAGAAAACGAAACGATGATGTCTTACTAGATTTACAGTTATTTGCGCATCATGATGGATGTTAGTTCAGACATCATGAAATTTCTAAGTACATGAATGGTTCCAACAAAGATGATAGTAGCACAAAAGAAACAACTTTGCAGTGAAAGAAAAACCATCGCTGATTCGCTGGAATTACGCGTTGGCATGCCGAATATTGATATCATCAAGTTGGAACACGATACCAATGGATACTTCAAAGGAAGCAAAATGAGGAAAATTAGTAGGGAAGACATGGTGGAGAGAAATCGACAAAATATTTTGACTGCCGCAGATTTAAAATTTACAAGCAATTTCACAAAGATGTATGAATACCGGCCATGTATGTCAAAGAGTAGGTTAACCAGGAGGGATGAAAATGTCATTAAATCCAAGTTCGTTACTTTCGAAATAATTAATAAATAGCCATAGACTTTGGTATTCAATCAATCCATAAGTAAGAAGATCAGGATCAAGGTACACTACTGGCTACTTATTTATATTTTACTGCAGATGGGTAGAAGCACCCAAAGTATAGATTTTTACCAGACCACTGCAAGTTTTGTTTGAGAATGAGAAATACAAGGTTTGGATGCCCACACCATTACAGTGATCAAGTCACACACTTATGAATAATACAATTGTAAATATTGACTTGAATTCCAAATCATCAAACAGAAGATTTTCCTGGATTACCCCTGTGTGGATAATGGAATTATGGAGTGTTTTAATAAGATAGAATGCCTGACTAAAATTTCAGAGGACGGTGAGGACATTGCGTAAGGAGAGAAATTGCACAAAAGATTTTAAAGTTGGGATTTCTGGTAATTAATTTCACAAATATGAAAAGGAATACTTTCAGTCATGTGACATATGTCAAAGAGTAGGAAATCCATCTAGAGCATGTACCTTTAAATCCACAAGTCACATTGAAAACATTCAATAAATGGTCCATAGACTTTGTAGACCAATCAATCCACAAGAAAGAATATAAGGGGAAAGATACATAATCACCACGAAAACGTATTTGACAAGATCGACAGAAGCATCCCCAGTTACAGATTGCACCATAGAGACTAATGTGAGGTTTTTGTTTGATAATATAGTCACAAGGTTTGTATGTCCGTGATCTATTACTTAGTGATCAAGGCACACACTTTTTGAATAAGACAATGAAATATTGATTGAGGAGTTCCAACATATCATCAAAAAGAGTACCCCGATCACTTCCCCGGATACGAAACAATGGATATTTTCACAAGATCTGGAGAAATGCCTTGACCAAACTGTGTTCGTACGGAGAGACAATCGGACTTAAGGGTTCGCAATGTTATGGGCTTACAAGATCTACAGTAAAAGTTGGATGTGCCAAATACTCTTTCAGATTGGTTTTATGGGTGGAAGGAGGATGCCAATGGAGTTTATTATACCTAGATTACACATTGAAACAATCACTAAGATATAAGACACTGGCGCAATAGAGGAGATTGGCACGATAGTACAAATTGATTTTTGTCCCAGGTTTTCATCAACAAGTTTAGAAGGCTAGAGAGAAATCTTGGCATGATCAACACATCAAACAAAAAATTTCAAGTGGATACCGGTACTACTTATGAAAAACAAGTTCACGCAAAGATCGAAAGCTTACAATTCACCGAAACAGATCCTATGATTCAACATATGATGGAAGTAGGTGCTGCAAAGTTGGAAACATTGGAAGGGGAAGTCTTTGGAGGAATGGTGAATAGAATTCGGTTGAAAATCTGCATGGATGATCCGACAATGTAATAATATGGTTGTTGCAATCCCATGTATTATAGTAGTTAAATCATAGTAGGAAGGCAAAACGAAAAAAATAAATAAAAGTAGAAAAGGAAGAAGATCAAATAAAAAAAATAAAAAAAAAAACTTATAAGGCCTTGAGGATGGCAATAAAGGAAATGATATCACAATAATATACTGAACTGTGCTAATTAGAAGACAATACACAAAGATGATTGTGAAATACGATGCAATAATACAAAACCACAGTACTTGATAAGGAAAGATTGTTAAAGAAATTGCTACGAAAACATAGTTGTGAAGTGATGATTGTCATAAAGGTGTTGTATAACATTAAATTTAAAGCCACCAAAAAATCAATGACAAATCTGGCAGCGGAGGGAAAAATTCTAATAATCGAAAAATTTGCTAACAAAGAGGGCACTTATGTATCACCCTCACAACCATGCTGGCGGCTATTGCATCGCTGTGGTTAAGGCTATGACGAGACATGCGCTAAGTACCAAAAGGCCCAAAATATAACCTTTGTTTAGTGTAAGCCATTACGGTACGCAAGCGCAGAAAACGTGAGGAACCAGAGGAATTCATGATAATCTTTATCGCAGACACAACTAAGAATGTGATCACCAAAAGTCAACCAGAACTGGTCAATTCCAGACGAAATTACACAACCGAAGGTTGATAACGCCCTAAACAATGAGAAAACAATCGGCGACCAAAGAGGACACCTTATACGAGGAGGTAACGGCTTTGATTTGGTGTCACATGCAATTTTTCACAGATTACCTTATCATCATGGATGGATACCGCATCACATGTCAATGTACTGCCACCGAGTACCTCGTTGTCGACAACAACGCTCCACCGGTAAGCGAAGGAGAAATGCTTGGAAATATTGTAGGTCTAATGTTTATGGACCATGAAATCATTGATGCACAAAAATTCCTATAGTTGGAAAGAGAAAAATATTTTGCAATGCGAGCAATTAGGACAAAGAGGAAATCACGCTCGAAACATAGGAGGGTTAAGGGGTTGAGCAATGGTTATATAAAACTGTTGGAGATTCCACATTTCGGAGAAGTGCAAAATTAATGCATGTGCGAGCTGCGTTTCTAAGTTGTGCTTTATGGGGACGACTTTACGGTTTGATTCCCCAACATCAATCGACAACGCTGATTGTGCATATAAAAGGACTTCCAAAGGCTGGCGAGGACCTGACCATTTTATTTAACAAGGCATGAGAGTGATCCCTCTCAGAGTTAGTGAAAGAAAATCTTAAATTGGCGGGTAAGAGGATTGACGCGAAAACATCAAAGGACCCCAAATGTCCGGCTCGGTAAATGCGTGCTATTGTAAGTTTCTATGCGGAAGGGTGAAGTCCCACCTGCAGTCATTGTAGTTGTGTAAAAGTGTGTTGAAGGGGTTCATATGAATTGGGATACCTTTTTAGTAAACCAATTTTTGTAGGACTGGCATTGAGGCCCAAGAAAAGGGCACATAATTCCACTACACATGGTTACTAATATTGATTACTCAGTCGGTTGGAAAGAACCAGGGTATTACCAACACATGTTCACATCAGGAATATGCAATCTAGATGGGAGGTATGCCAACTTATGACAAACGACATTTAAAAGAAGACAAAACGACACACAAGTTAAGCATTCTTTGTATTATTTGAAAATATCATGCATTTAGTTGCAAACACACCATGCATATCAACAAAGACAATAGTCGTGTATAAGGATATCACACGATTTAAAGAAAGAATGCACCATACATATATGTAGGCCAATAAGGACCCAGTGCACCAATGGTTGCCAACTAGTTAGAGGTTAACCACAAAGGATGTGTGTTTGATAATGAATGACTGGGAGGAAGAATGGAAAATATTAGCACAACAAATAGGGCAAACCAAGAGGAAGAAGAGAAAGACAAAAATGATAAGGATCATGATGACGATAAAAATAATGGCGTACGAGATATGCAGGGTCATTCCAGAAACAAAGCGATGAGCCATTCCTCAACAACAGTGTGGACAAAAAGGAAGGAGATGGGAAAGAACTGTGATGGGGTACAAGAAGGAAAGTGCATAGATAAACCCCACGTATGCATTGACCGAGGATGACAGGATAGGATCGACACTGTGTCAAGGATCTGTGGAAGGAACTAATAGAGGAGGAAACAAGGAAGAAAGTATAACAACACCAAAAAGTGAAAGAACAACTAGCCACACTCAACCAGATGTTGGAAGCATCAAACATCATGAAAGAGAACATGATCGAGGAATGACCATCCAAGGTGCTAAGAAGAGAAGAAGAAATCACGTAGTCATTCCTAACATATCTAACAACATGACATAGAACCTTACATATTGAGGAATATGCGTTGGATTTTCCAATGGGTGAGTTACATGAGAAAGTAAATGTGTTGGGCTATCTCAATATAGTCGTATCAAGGATTCCCATGCAAATACTACAAGACTTGCAAGAAAGATTGTTGCAAGAAATGAAGAATAGAGGATAGGAATCACATATAGAGTTGGAAAGAATAAGGGACTCCAAACAGCCCAAGTATAGGAGCATGATGATTACAGCAACTTCAAAAAAAATAAGGAAAGTTGAAGGCAATATAATTTTTTGAAGAATAAAGATGAGGATGAGGAGAGGGTCAATAAAGCATTAAATGAAAAGGACGAAGTTGAAAACATAGCGCAGAAAACCCAAGCAAAACCATCCAAAAATAATATAAAGCACCCATAAGTCCCCATAATAGAAGCACAAGTTGATACCGAGAGGGAGGTGAACTGCATCAAGTACAATTTAAAAACCTCTTTCCACTTATACTGAAACTATTCAATTATATCCAATGAGCAATGAACAATGGCATAAGAGCACACAACAAACACACCACAACACACCATGCACAATATATATGAGAAATAATCAATAAGCTCTTGTTCAAGGAAGTAATGATCTCCAAAGTTGCAGCTAAGAAGCTTCCAAACAAAGGGAGTGATAAAACTTCAAGAGGAAGATACAACTCTCCTAACACCAAGATACTTGAACCTCTTAATCCTCCCCTTCCTTCCACCCAAGAATATAAGTGAGAGATAATAAAACTTTATCTACTCCGGAATGAATGGAATGGAAAGTGAAGGAATGGAATGGAATGGAAGGAATGGAATGGACAATGGAATGGTATGAGGAATGGAATGGAATGGAATGGATGGAAGGATGGATGGATGGATGATTTGAGGATGGATGGAGGATGGACGGAATGGATGGATGGATGGAGGAATGGATGGAATGGATGGACGGAATGGACGGAAAGGATGGATGGAATGGATGGATGATGGATGGATGGACATGGATGGATGGATGGATGGATGGAATGGAATGGAATGGAATGGATGGAAGGATGGAATGGACGGAAAGGAATGGATGGATGGAAGGAGGAATGGAAGGAGGAATGGACATGGACGGAATGGCCTGACGGATGGGGAAGGAATGGATGATGGATGGATGGAATGGATGGATGGAATGGAATGGATGGATGAAATGGAATGGACGGATGGAAGGAATGGATGGATGGACCGGAATGGATGGATGGAATGGAATGGAATGGAATGGAGAGGAAGGACGGACAAATGGAGGAATGGAATGGATGGAATGGAATGGAATGGATGGAATGGATGGATGGATGGATGGAAGGAATGGATGGATGGATGGAAGGATGGATGGATGGACGGACGGAGGAATGGATGGAATGGATGGATGGATGGAATGGGGAGTAGCTAGGAGCACCACCAGAAGTACATGAAGGTAGGGAGAGAATGATGATGACAGGAGTTTCCAATATCAGGAAAGTAGAAGGATATTGCGCAAACTCTATGAAAATAGCACACAGATATGGACTGAGTTGGTAGAAGACCTGAAAATGAAGGATTTATAAGAACACTTAAGATAAGAACAAGAAAGAGAACGCCAAGCTTCAGAGAAGATAACGACACTTCCACCAACAAAGCGGATGACAACCATTTCGGCACAGAGGAAGTCATACATGGAGGTAGAAAATATGAGGGATCAAAAAAAGATCCTTGAACAGAGACTGGGACCATTGCAAGAAGAAGTAGTGAGGGTAATTGGATAATTTTCCACTCTGCAGGGTAAGGTCAAGCATGCAAAAATTGAAGTAGAGGACAAACTCACAAACTTGACCGCGCAGAGGGAAGAGGAGATAACATAAACATAGGCCACGATCATCAAAGAGGTGGAGGTATAAAATGATGCATCTCAAAACTTTATTGAAGCATGGAAGAGATGGAAACATGCATGAGTGGCTCAGGACGAGCCACGAGTGAGTGTTGGGGCCTGTTGGACAAACAACTTTGGAGACAATTTTGCAATTTTGAATATAGTTTTAGGAAAAATCCTAAGTATAGGAAAAGTGCACAGAAGAATAAGGAAATCTAGGGAGTGCGCAACTAAGGCACATCCAGGAGGACAATGCACAAAAGGAGGAAAGTGCACAGAAGGAAGACCACGCGCATACAGGAGAATAAAGAAAACAAAAGAATACAACCGACAGAGGATAAAGAAAGAGAAGGAAGAGAGAGAATAAAGCATGAAAAAAGGATGACAACCCAACATTCTATAAATAGAAGAACAATAGAATGCAACATGCATACATAAAAGCATCCCAAACAACCAATTAGCTAAGGAAAGCATGCATTGTAATGGGGTATTTTTGGGATGAACAAAATAGGGTTTTAAGCCCTAATTCCTATGTATAAATATGTAAAGGGTTGGGAGAATAGGGGTTCACTGTTATGGGTTCCTCCATATGATGATTATTGAGAAATATTGTAGAATATGTTCTGTGGGGTTCCAAATTTCTTGATTGTAACATTCCGTTGACGAGAAGAATCGATGAATGAATGCTAGAAAGATGATATTGAATCTTGAGTTGTTTGTATTTTATGTGTTTGTTTATGAATTCTGTGTGGATGTATAGTAAAATAGATTTGTCTTATGGTTAAAAATGGTGCAACATTCATAACAATTACACAAATGAGTTATACAATAATCTGGAATAGAATGATAGTATGAATCTGAATAACTAAGTAATTAATAAGGAACAAGGACAGAACCACCCACACAAAAATATAAAGAAGAATGAACAAGAGAATCACTTCCCATTCCCTCACTACTGTAGAAACCTGGTTCTTGTAGTCCCAATAGATACCTCAGGTGAGGCTTCATCTACGCAAGAAGGTGATGCCGAAAGGTTCGGTGCCTAGTGGGTTTTGTTGGTTAAAAGATAACTCGAACCTAGGATCTTACAAACCACAAGTAACGACAATAATTTGCACACCGTTTCATTCCTCTAGTTTTGTATAGACTATCTTGAATCAATTATTTTTTGTGAATATCGTGTGGCTATGACTATATAGGCTTGTAGCCTATTTGTAAGCATATTGTAATTACAACTTATTATACCTTCACAAGGCCATGTATATTATAATCGCTTGGTCGTCAACTCTGCATTTCCTTGCTATTAGTTCCTTGGCTGATTGTTTTGCTAAAGTTAAACATTGGAATTGTAAAAAACGATGTTTTTTTATTTTATTTTATTTTATTTTTTGAAATGATTTTTTTGTGTGTTTCATTGCATGGAGGTGTGAGGTGACTCCGATTTTCCAATTTTTATCTTATTATCGGTTGTGTTTTATTTTTAAATATATCAATTTGTTAATGGTTTTGGCATATTGTAATTTCAAACGGAAGACCAGGTACTGTGATACATTATAGGGAATATATCAATGACTTGAGAAAAAGATATAAAATTATGGTGTACTAGAGAACTATTTCTTGTGTAGCTTATAAAACATTGTCTAAGTTCTAGAAAATTCTTCATTTAATGGATTGGAATCCCTACTACATTTTAGATACACATGAATAGGAATTAGAAAAGATACAATAGAACAATTTAAAACATGTTTGCAAAAACAATATACAGAGGCAATTGCATCTTATCAACTTGAGCTAAATATGTGTTCACTGATAGAAGTGCATACTATTAGTAACCTAGAAGAATATTTAATTAAAATGTCTAGATTAGCATCAATTGACATAGCATCATGTGATAAACGTTTATGGGGTGATATTTTTTTGCATACATTACACATTGAATTCACAAAAATTCAAATAAGAGTTTGGTCACAAGGTCAAATGAAAAGATGGTTGCATTTCAATTCGAACTTTTCTAGAGACAAATATGACATATTGTTTCATGATTGAAATTGATTCGCCAGACATTTCAAGCCACTAATGTGAAAATGAACTATTTGCATTTTACTTACTTTTCCGAGACACCAAAGTTAATGAATTTCATATGTTTCAAAGTACATATAATGAAACCAAAAACATCGCCAATAAAATCCATGAAACTAATCTATTCTCTTTGGCAACAAATCAAAAACTAAAAAAGGAAAGAATCAGACCAAGGTATTATATCTTTGAATATAAATAACGACATAGCTTTGAACCAGAGAAAACCTAAGGAACTAATTTCCACGCGGCTAAAACTTGAATAAATATAGATCCATCTTTATTTTCTTTGACAATAGGAAAATAAACTAACACAAACAAGAAGCCCAGACCATGGCACTATAGATTTGAACCAAATACACTAAAAAATAATCAATAAAGTGTATCTTGTTTGTGATGAATAATTCCACAAGTTTTTTTTAGTGCAACTCTGCACTACTCCAGTCGCTAGTTCGTTTCTACAATGTAGAAATGATCTATGATGCACTAGTATTCAAAGGTCTCATGACTAGATATGCAGGAACAACAGTGTTTAAGTTCTATTAAATACTAAAGAGTTGGATACATTAACAATTTTGTTTTAACAACTTTGTGTTATAATCATTGATGAGACATCTCTAATAGAAGCAAGATTCTTATACAAAGTTGAAAAACATCTATGACAAATAAAGAAGACACTGAAATCCTACTTTGGTGATGTTGACTTAATATTTCCTAGAGATATGTACTAGACACAAGATACAAGGGATTCAATGATCTTTGAATAACGAATGAGAAAGAAACAAAAAAATCCATACACATTTTTGTCAAGATTAGGTCAAGTGTTATGAATTGAAAATCACGATATGTCAAAAATACATAGATATCATTAGAAACTTGAACAAAATGAGACTTAACAAACAATGACAACAAATAATCAAACAAGCATATTTCTGCAACAATATATGCATTCACTAGAAATGCAAGAAATAACACCTAGGTTTTAACGGAAAGAGAAATCTGTTATTGATCATGTTTGGACAAAGTTGCATAATTAACAATGGAATGTTCATGTATTAGAAGCATATTTTACCAATGATGATATGATTCATTCTTTATTACAGTTTAAGTCAAATTGAGATCACAAAAACATCCTCCTTGATTTTATTTTTTTTGTTGGCTATACTATCCTTGACCTGTGGGACTGGCCTTTCGCTGAGATGCCATGACCCAGGGGAATCTAAGTTGTCAAAATCACTCAGGGATTACACCCGTACTGGACCACACCAACCCTTAACATGGCTATATTTGAGGTGTCTTAGAGGGTTTCAAACCAATGAATTTCACTTACAGAGTGCCTTAACAACACACTCCCTCATCAATTGCTCTAGACCTCAAGGACATCCTCCTTGAAAATTATAGCTAAGAAATATAATTGTATCTGTCTCTGTAACATACCCAATACCCATGTTGAGTCCCGTCATTGCGGAAAATGACTTAGCCTACTAAGATGGATTAAAATTTCCCCAAACATATAAGAGAAAATCGAGGGGAAACATGCTCAAAAAATTCACAACAAACAACAGGTTGATTTAACCATGTATCTACAACAATTATAAATCATGAATGCATCTAGTAAACACCCAATAATTACACAACATTCAAATAAATCATTTACATAGCAGAATAAATATAATAAACACAATAGAGACACTTATATGTATATAAATATAGTCCAACTGGATGCAAACAAAGGATGAACCTCCCATCCATGGGAACTACTGCTCCAAATATAAAAAACAAGACACCCTCGAGTTGAGGCTATGCATCCACAAGGATATATATCCCTATGGATGTACACTCTACACACTCAGCAACTGAAAACCCCAAGTTCCACTCCTAAAATAGTTCCAATCCACCAACTCTCTCTCTTCCCCACAACCTACACTACCTAAGGAATGTACCCCCTTCACTCCTCACAGTCCCTTAGGATGTACCATTCGTTTATTAGGTCCCCTTAGTGAACTCGATTAGAAAATAACTCTTAGTTGGGTACCCTCATGAACTCTCAGCTGCCCAAGGAGTTTTTCACAACAACCCACACAAGGCTCTTGAGTCATTTTCTCAATAAGAAACACACTATAGGCTTATGACCCATTTTTTCCCTAGCACACATGCCTCTTTCTCAAAATAAAAAATATCCAAACAATGGATACCTTCAAGTATATCATGGCTGGTCCTCTTCCCAATCATCTTCTCTTCCTTTGCTTCCCCAAAACTGCATGTAAAAACTCCTCTCCATCCAAAAACATGACTTTCCAAAAACTGCTCCCTTGGCCATACAAATTTACACTCTTTGTTTTCTTGCTTGAATTGACTTACACTCTTCCCCAATAGGTTTTTAATCATGTCCATGCTCTCCAATAGTTATGGGATGGGACTCCTCACACCCACCCTCTTACAACAGTTAAATGATTGGCTTTCAACACACTCCACATCAAATTAGAAGGTTATATACAATGATAATAATTCATGAATGTGGGTTGAATTAATACCCATGAATAATTCCCCCCTTGGACCCCTCTCTCTTGTGGAATCATAGCCCCCCCATCATTTTCATCCTTCTTGTATCGCAATCAATGATTGTTATATTTATTAATTATTTCACTATACATAATACACAATTCACCCCCTCAGCCATATTATTCAATATGGGCTCTTTGTCCCAATCATATCAGCTCGCCAACCTAATCCATGTTTATACAATTATGTTACAATTTCTGGGGATTAAAACCAAGGATGTTACATTTCCCTCCCCCTTATTTTTGCACTGTCCTTAGTGCACAACACCATACAATGTATAGGCAATTACAAATCTACGCTCTCTGGGATGTTACAGGCAGTTTTGGACATTTAGTTTTGACATGAACAACAAGAGAAAAATAGGAAATAAGAGCCTGGGAGCTAAAAAAACAAGGTACGGTGAATTCCAGAGCATGTTGGAGCAATTTTGGATCATTTTAGAGTTGGAATTTGAAGAGCCAGGTTGTCAATCTTGAAGAGTGAACTCCAGAGTGAGTTGCATTGCATCAGGAAGTGTTTTCTATTGTTTTTGTTGGTGTTTTTCCTAGAAGTGAGTTCCCTTGAGTTCCCAGCTGAGATATTCCTATCTACCTATGCTAGAGAGACCCTGGTAAATGAATGAGATGCCCTATGGATTGAGATAAATGATGGGGTACATTCCTTGGGTTTGATAGGTAAAGATGAAGAGAGCTAGAGGAAATTTGGGGTAGTTGTGGGAGATAATTGGTGGGTTGCATGATACAGAAAATGACTTAGCCTGCTAAAACGAATTAAAAATGCCCCAAACATATAACAAAAAATCGAGGGGCAACAAGCTCATAAAATTCACAACAAACGACATGATGATTTAACCATGCATCTACAACATTTATAAATCATAAATGCATCTAGTAAACACCCAAGAATTACARAACATTCAAATAAAACATTTACACAATGGAATAAACATAATAAACGCAACAAAGACACTTGTTTGTATACAAATATAATCCAAATGGCTGCAAACGAAGGATGAACCTCCCAGTTATAGGCATTGTTGCTCCAAATCTTAACAACAGGCCACCCCCAAGCTTAGGCTATGAATACACAAGGATATCTGGCTCTCTGGATGTCCACTCTCCACACTCAACAACCAAAAATCCCAAGTTCCACTCCTACAATAGTTCCAATACACCAACTCTCTCTCTTCCCCACAACCTGCACTACCCAAGGAATGTAACCCCTTCACTGCTCACAGTCCCTCAGGCTATACCATTCATTTATCAAGGCCCCTTAGTGCACTCAGTTCGATAGGAAATCTTAGTTGGGGACCCTCAGGAACTCTCAGCTACCCAAGGAGTTTTTCATAGTAGCCCACACAAGGCTCTTGAGTCATTTCCTCAACAAGAAACACACTATAGGCTTACAACCCGTTTTTTTATTTTCAGGCACGCATGTCTCTTTCTCAACATAAAAAATAACCAAACAATGGATACCTTCAATTATATAGTGGTTGGTCCTCTTCCTATCCCCTTTCTATTCCTTTGCTTCCCCAAAACTGTATGTAAAAACTCCTCTCCATAAAAAAATGTGACATTCCAAAAAATTCCCCCTTGGCCATATGAATTTCATGTCTTTGTTTTATTGTTTGACTTGACTTACACTCTTCCCAAAGCTAATTGTACTCATTCCCATGATCTCCAATAACTATGGGATGGGACTCCTCACACCCACCCTCTTACATGAGTTAAATGATTGACTTTCAACACACTCCACATCAAATTAGAAGGTTATATACAATGATAATAATTCATGAATGTGGGTTGGATTAATACCCATGAATAATTCCCCCCTTGGACCCCTCTCTCTTGTGGAATCATATCCCCCCATCGTTTTCATCCTTCTAGTATCACAACAAGTTATTGTTATTTTTATTAATTACTTCATTGTACATAATACACAATTCACCCCCATGTCCATATTAATCAATATGGGCTCTTTTCCCAATCAATTCAACTTACCAGCCTAATCCATGTTTATTCAATTACGTTACAATTTATGGGGATCAAAACCAGGGATGTTGCATTCCCCCCCCCCCGTTATGTTTTCACTGTCCTCAGTGTATAACACCATATGATGTACATGCAATTACAAAGCTATGCTCTCCAACCTTTCATCAACATATAGTCTCTCTGACCTAACATCGCGTAGGAATCCCAGCCTAAATATAATTGCATAGGCACTCAGGCCTAAAAAACCATAAATACATGACCCAATGGAATTCTCCTACAACTATCTCAATTTCCACCAACTCTCTTCCACCAACCTACCCAACCCAAGTGTTGGGAANCGTAGGAATCCCAGCCTAAATATAATTGCATAGGAACTCAGGCCTAAAAAACCATAAATACATAACCCAATGGAATTCTCCTACAACTATCTCAATTTACACCAACTCTCTTCCACCAACCTACCCAACCCAAGTGTTGGGAAGTTCAATTCCTTAAATCGCTTTACTTAAACTATCAACCAGTGAGCTCATAATCCTGTGAGATGCCGAAAAAATATATGCAGGAGTAGGAAACTAAATATAAGCTAAAAAAGATAAATGAAAGGCTACATAATTAAAATGAGGTCAATGGAATTATGTTGACCTATTAACTATCAACCACATTCCTTTGGTTGAAAAATAATAACATCAACTGGTTTTGAGATTACTAAAGAAACTTAGTCTTCAATGCCAATATCCGTAAGGAAACCATGCTTGCATAAATAAAAGAGCATAAGGAAATGAACATGAGATGAAATGAGAAGCTACTAAAATAACATCACACAATAAAAATGAAACTATTTGGGAATCATATACTAGAGAGAGGGGGGCATGCCTCTCTTGTCATATACTTCTAAGAAGGACTACACTAGATAACTCTTGATGTCCAACAATAAGCTCTTTATTCCTACATAAAAATGATTACAATGATCCTTCTCTTCAATATAAACTCTATGCTCTAACTCCAAATATCTAAATCCTTAACTATATACTCCCCAAGATAAATGATATCCTCTCATATTTATACATATATCTTGTCCTTCACAAAAGGAAAAAGGAGTTACAACAAGATGAGATTAGATCTTAAACAACTAGATCTGTAACTAACAAATCCTAGATCCTAAACATGTGGATCTTTCACCACAAAATCTTGGATTTTATCTAAAATAGTTTGAATAAGATAATAACATCATATTCCATGAGATCCATGTGCCCAAATTCGTGGATATGGATCGCCACTTGGTCAAACCACTTAGCTACGGAATTGGAGGCTAGTTAGACCAGTTTTGGAAATTTCAACCATACACTCCTTGTTTTGTACTCTTTGCAGATTTTCCTCGTGATAAACCTAAATGACCCTATTCTACACAAAACCCATATTTTACATTTGTGAGATTCCTCTTCATCTATTCATAAATGACATGGAAATTTTGACTACCAAAACTTCCAACAACTGCAGAATTGCCAACAACTATTGAATTTCACAAGTAAGTTAGGAAATAACAATATCTACCCTAAGTAATCATAAAAACATGGGAAATCAACTATTTTAATGTAAGTATGCCACATGAAGCTCACATAGGGTAGAAATGGTCAAATGCGAAAACATGAGTGATGAAGGGAATGGTGATGAAAGGGTAAAGTAAATGAAAAATGACTAAATGACATCGTAAAATGTGTTATATCGTAGGTCCAACACCAAGGAATGTAGCCCCTTCACTTCCTTAGTCCATCGGGTTGTACCATTATTTTATCAAGACAGACCCAGAGAACGTTCTCCCTTCACTGTCCTCAATCCATTGAGTTGCACCATTCATTTAGAAAGGTACTTTGGCATAGGTAACTAGGAATCTCACTACTAGGAACTCAAGGGAACTTGTTGCTAGGAAAAATACCAGTAAAGATAACCATCAACAACTTTGCTTATGCAGTGCAACTCAGACAAGAGTTCACTCTTTAGGCCTGACAACCTAGTTCTTCTACATGCCTAACAACTTGCTTCTTTTGCAAGCCTGACAACTTGATTCTTCTACAATGCAACTCCCACAGAGGTGTGCACTCTTCAAGCCTGACAACCTGGTTCTTTTGTTGTAATCACCCTCTAGGCCCATGCATCCCTTTCACTATTATACAATTCCTCGGGAGATCCATCATTTTCCAAGGCGTTTTTATGCAGACATATGCCACTTGTTTCTATACTTCCATTAGCAATGAATAAATCATGACAATCATTTCATCTACATCATATGTATGCAGTAAATATGAGACATCATCATAAAATTTTCAATTATAATTTTCAAATCTATTTTATACAGGAAAACAAAATTTCCAAACATGACTTTTCTGCTCATTATATTTAGCTCTTGCAGTTGTAGAGATCAATCTTCCTTATGTATAATGTCCTTGCCATTTCCAATTCCACTCTACCTGCAATTTTTTTTCTTAATCTTCACTCAGCCACACATATTGTTAGCATATCATAACAATTCACAATTATAAATTTTCTCAAATATGTTTTACATAGGGAAATAAAATTTGCATGCACGCGTTTTCCTCTCATTATGTTTGGCTCGCACGAAAACAAGTATTGGTATTCTTCATTGGCTTACATCCATGCCATGTCCAAGACCATTTTGCCTACAATTTTCTCAACTTTAGTGGAACCAAACATATTGATAGCAATTTAAAATTATAAATTTCAAAACTGTTTTATATAGGAGAAATAAAATTTCGCAGGCATGAGATTTCTTGCTAGTTATATTTGACTCGCACAATAGCAGGCATCGGTCTCCTTTATGGGATTACATCCATGCAATTTCAAGATCATTCTTCCTACATTTTCTCAAATCTAATGCAACCAAATATATTGTTAGCATTCATGCACAATTACGACAGTTCATGAAATGAGCACAGTATTGGCAGAGCGTAGAGGTGTTTGGTTGGTGGGCGTGCAATGTGGCTATATGTTGTCACGCGATAGTTTAGTTAATGGTGCGCACAGAGTACTAGTGCATGGTGAGGGCGTACTAAAATTTGGTATGGTTCAACGCATAGAGTGAAATGTGTGTGGAATATCAACGCGCGATACGAAAATTGTGCGCAACAGGTAGTAGTGCAACAACCAAAATTTTGTGCGGTGGAGTTTGGCGCGTGACATAAAAGTAGTGTGCGCCCTTTATTGGGAGAAAACGAAGTGATACATAGTGGTTATAAGTGCGCAGAACATGAATTACCTTGTGGTGTTGTTGTGCATGTTAAATATGGGTGTACAGGTTGAAATTTGTGTGCACGAAGTCGTTTGGATGGTGAACAACAACAAAAAACCAACAATTTTCTGCGACGTTTTATATCATTTGAACGTCATCTTTTTGTAGCGCGTTTTTGAGGCTCTTAAGAGCGTTTTTAGCTACTCAAAAAACACAAGAGAGATTTCTAATGGTGTAAACCGTTCGTCAAATGAAGATTTTATGAGAAAGTTACAACACAAACAGTGGATGGTAAATTTTAAGACCCAACTAACTTTTAAAAGCCATAACTTTATGCTCCAGAATCCAATTGAGGCGTAGGAGAAGTCAATGGAAAGATATTGAACCATAGAAGACATTCCCAAATCTGAATTAAATTTATGGGCATGTTAAAAATAATTAATATGGCAAAGAAGGTACTTGTAGCATTCCCGACCAAAAACACGAATTGGCCTAGAACTTCAGCAGGTTGTAACTAACAGCCCAAAACCCAGAAAAGGGTGAAACTTGGAAAGAGTGTCCATAATATGTATATGAAGAAACCCAATTGAGATCTAAAAAAAATTCCAATGGAGTAGATGAAAAAATTCATAATTATAGTGTAGAGTTGCGCCAAGTTAAAGTGTGAACAAAAAAATTATTGGGAAATTTTCAAATAACCGTATCTTTCTGCTCAAAACTCAGAATTGAGCATGGGAGAAGGCATTGGAAAGGTGTTGGAATGAAGAATATAATTATTCACTCAAAAAATTGATCTAGGCATTCATTTTTTCAGGAAATCAGAAGAAAAAAATCTGATATATTATTGAACCAGAATGGTTCATATTTTTTTTCATGAAATTGTTGAGTCAATTAACCTGACAAAGTTTTGTTGGTTGCACATTTTTGCAGAGTTAAAATTTTTTAGTTCTTAACAGGTGAGAAGGTTGAAATTTAGTTAAAAATAAGGAGAGGTACTTGGGGAAAGAGTGTTATGACAAAAATCTTTCATAACATGATCAAAAGCCAAGACCCCAAAATGTCAAAGTATGAATCTGAGTGCAGCCATAAAGTATTGGGAAGCCACTACAGGAAGTCCTCTCATGTTAGTGAAGTAATCAATGGAATATGGGAAGAGGAATATATCATGTAGTGAATGAATTAGTGAACACTCCCAAAGAGACCAATATACAAATTAAGCAATGCATTGGAGTCTGATCTAGTATAAAAGGAATTGACTATCAGAATGATACTAATCAGATAAAGAAAGAGGCTTAATGCATATAGAGATAAAGAGTGCATCATATCCAGGGATTAGCTATGCAATTATAGATTAATTCTTCCCTTATGGTTATCAAAGTGCGCAGTGGAAGCATGGTGTGGAGGGCATCAATATGGCATGATAGAAGTGGATTGTGCAAGGCAGGTTGAAATCAGATTGGTCAAGATAGGGGAAAGTAATAGCCAGCAAGAAAATCCAAGTGTTGATATGATCAGTTAAGGAAAGGATAAATACAGTACCTCAAGAAGGAAGTTGGTGTTAACTATCCAAGGTTACTTAGAAAACATGACTAGAACCATAATTGGGTCATGTAGGAGTTGGATCATAGGAATCCAAATAATAGCGAAATGCTGAAAATTAATATCTGCATAATATGTAGTTCCAAGTCCATGAACATGCTAGGATAATGGAAGAAGAAGTCCTGAAGTACATATCAAACTAATGGGTAAGAAAGAATATTAGTAGATATTATTGATGCATTCCAAAGGTATTGAAGATATTTCCACAATAGCATGGAGATGTCAAAGCCAAGAAATACTTAAAAGTGAAATGAATCTCTGTAGAGAGTCAGTAAAGAACCATGAAGAAGAAAATGGTTCTATGCATGGTTTTGAATGTAAAAGAGATGGTTCCTGAGAAGAATCCATATCAAGTGGCATAGAGCCATGAGTGACATTTCCAAGGGGTGGAAGTACCACTTGAAATTATGTTGGTAAATTAAAAGCATCATTAAGTGATTTTAATTAATTCTATGCAGCCAGGGAAGGAGGCATATGTGCATCCCTACAGTATGATAAGAGATTGGCTATGCAAGCCAAGTTTGAGACTAGTTGGCAAGTAGTGGAGAAGGGTGGAAGAAAACTCAAATACTAAAGTATTCATTCCAGAAAGAGATGAAGTAGTTCAGTCTGAAAAATAAATGGATGTTGAAGATCCAAAGTCTATAAGCCAACATGATTGAAATTATAATTCATCCAAGTATGAGTTGGGATAGATGGATCCAGGAAGTAAATAAAAGATGAAGGTTAATATCAGTTTAGTATTTGGATGGAAAATAAAAGGCAACAAAGAGTGATTTGGCTAGAAAGGGCTCAAATCAGAAATAATCATGCACAGTGATTACCATGAAGATTCAGGAATCCAGAAGAATGGAAGACTTCTAGGATAAACAAGGAAACATGATACAAGGAGAAAGAAGTTGTTTCAATTACTATAACAACARGTATTTTATGGATTGTTGGGACAACCATAAAGTGAGAATGCTTGCATGTTTACAAGTGTTGTTGATAATGTTGTTKCATATGGAAGGAAGAAACATAAAGCTGAAATATTGATTATAAGACTGATAAAGAGGCATGAGAACTTMTACTGCCATAGACTAATCAGGTAGCATTAAATTCKTTTAATGACATCCATGCAGGTAAGTATTCCTCTTTAGAAATTATGTTGCATAAATTCCAAAGGGAAATCTAGGTAATAATCTCCCCAAATTGAATTTTATACTACGTTGTATGGTATTTTTTAAGTGAATTGACATGTTTAAGTTACCACTAGGGTGGTAAAGACTAGAGGCATGTTATAGTTATCAAAGCTTTTATCTTTTGAATGCACACACTAACATAGTAGCATGTCATGTTAATTTGGTTATGAGGAAATAACCAAAGAAAATAAAACATAAGAATGTGTTATAGGAATGATGCGAGGAAAGGTAGTCATGTATGAGACCAGGACATGGTTGGATATGGAAAGGTATGGTTATAGAAAGGTTACGTGCCACACAAATACCCAATGAGCTGCCTACCTTTAAATAAAACTTAGATTGCAACCTTTTTGCTAACACTAATAAACACCACAAAATTGTGTTCTTGGTTTAGTGTTCGGATCGAAAAGGAAGGCATCCAAGTAATTGTGACGACAA
The DNA here is from genome assembly GCA_010110895.2 of Picea sitchensis. Lineage (NCBI taxonomy): Eukaryota > Viridiplantae > Streptophyta > Pinopsida > Pinales > Pinaceae > Picea > Picea sitchensis. Next base: position 28,096 of record SNQJ01S0120757.1, read on the forward strand.
TGGGAAGTGTGTGGAGATGTGTCGAGACATTGGCCAGATTTTCAATTTATGGATGGTGAGATACATGACTTAGATAAAAATCATTCTGAAAATAAATACAAAGGTGCATTGAATAAGTAGGCATTGAGAGTTGCACTCATTCCTAGTAAGTGGTAGAGTTGCACTCATATATGATGGAATTGTATACTTAAATGCATTTTATTGAATGCATTTTGTGAGTGCATGTATATATGTTTTTGCATGGAAATAATTATACTTATGGATGAAATGTTGCTAACTGATGAAGTTGAGAACATTTTAGGAACTATTAAAAATTACAACAGGAAAGTTGCAAGTCATGTAGTCACATGAATAGTGACTACAGAAAATTTCATGTTCAAAAAATTGAAGAAATGAACTTCTTGTTATTAATTATGAACATGCATATGTATAGAATAATGAGTCATTCTATTTGGTTAATTTTTTTGGTAATTGTGATTGAATTGCTAGGTACAGGCAATTCTAAGGTCATTGCATAAGGTGTTGTACATGTTGAATTAGAATGTACAGAAAATACTAACAATCTATTGGTTGTATGCAATATATAATCATTGCAGGAAAATGGTATTTAGCATGGCGCTTGCTGAAAGACATAAGGAAAACTACATTCTATTATTCCAATAACTATGAAAAATTATGAAATAAAATTTCATATTCAGGGAAAAGGCAAATTCCTTATGAAATTAATTTGATTTCTATAATGGAATTTTTATAATGCTCTCTCAAGATAATTTCATGTGTATGATGTAGATGAGATGATAATGATTAAAGTTGGAACTCCTGGAGCCACGGTTCTCTGAGACTTCCCCTCCAACCTGTGTTGGAGACCTGCAAGGGAAGTTGAGAAGTTGATGAATTGTTGGATAGTGAAGGTGCATACTACCTTGGGTTGTACAAGCATGTGGGGAAGAGAGACCATTGGTTGGAGTGTTGCTAAGGTTTGGTACCTTGTCCTGGACTATGTTGATACTGATTGTGGGTCGTGGTTATCTTGGGAAGACATTTCCTTGATGGATTCATAGCCCCTGCTCGGGGGTGGTACGCTACTGAGAGTTTATCAATAATGAGATTCAAGGTTGGGTGGAACATCGTGGATCTACAACCAATTGTTGCTTCAATGAGGTTTAATTGAAACATGTAATAAGGAACAATTTCTGAATTATTTCCTAAAGCAGCTCTATGGAATAGAGAAATTGACTTCCAGTTGCAGTATGAGTACGAGAATTGGTGTTGGAAAGTAGAGCACCAGATGGATAAAAAGATTCCAATAGCTAAATCTTGGATATTTTAAATAATTTGAATGGTACATGGTATATAATGCACTGAGGATAATGCATAAATAAGGGGAGGGGATTGTAATATCCCTAGGTCGAACCCCAACTGTAAATGTAATAATGTACTTAAGATGGTGAGTTGTTTTATATCTTTTTGGCATGCATCTTCCATGGTGTAGTGCATGCATGTACTGCGCAGTAAAATGAGGAAATGTGCACATTCCATGATACCACGCACAACAACTTCAGTGCGCGTGATTTTGAGGCTAGGGAGACTTTGTGTATATGATGTGTTTTATAGGCTGGTGATCCCGTTATTATAAGATAGGAGGCTTATGTTTTGTATTAGGCCGGAGAGCCTAGATGTTGAAGGCCATTGCGCCTATTTTTGTATATGTCTCATCATTAATATAAAATACATCATTGCGCGTAGACTGACCACGATAAAAGAGTACGGGGGACTAAACTCCACTAGTTAGGGAAAGGGAGGGCTAAAAGTTAAGGAAAAGGGCTAAGCTAGGGAGCTTAAGCCAAAAAGGAATATTATATTAATATTTCTTAAAGTATAAAGTATGGATAATTATTCTATCATAAGTTCCAAAGTTGGGGACAAGTGGGCCAAAGTAGCTCCCAACATGACAAGTGTCATGTTGGGGACATGCATACATATTTTTTGGACATAGTTCATTTTCCTATGATTTTGGGGATCATTCATTCCTTCCATCATTCAGGCATCCATTGAGCCATACCATGGGAATTCATTCACGTAGTCAGTTGACCTCCATACCTTCATGTCACTATACCGAAACATGTATCTGCACCCATACCTATTTGTGTAGTTGGTTATCTTGGGAGTTGGACTGAAGAGGTAGGTTGTCAGGCCTATGGGATATTGAAGAGGTGGGTTGTCAGGCCCATGAGCAATTCTCTGGGTGAGAGAATTTTTGGGAATTGATTTCCTGAAGGTTCTAAACTGCAACTACAGTACTCTGAGACTTCATGTCCGACCTATTGCTGAAGCCCAAAAAGGAAGTGGGGTGGTCGAAGGACTGTTGAACAGAGAAGGGGCACACTTCCATGGTGGGACAAGCATTTGGGGAATGAGGGACTGTAGGTTGTTAGTCTGAGTTGGCACATGTGACAGAGTCTTTCATGTTGTCTGTGATAGTTAGCCTTGTTAGGAACCCCTTTACCCGGGTGGAGTTTAGTCCCAG
>SNQJ01S0120758.1:13629-24600 GCA_010110895.2 Picea sitchensis
CTGCAAAATTACTATTTTGTTGCATCCTTAGGGATTTTATTTAATAATTTGTAGACTTTCCTTTTCTTTATGTTTCATCTTCTGAACTTTAGTTTGTAATATGGAATTATGTATCACAAGCCTTTGATTTTGTTTCCTTAGGTCTGCAATAATGGTCTTGTAATCTTTAGGTGCCAGCACATCTTTCCTCCCAATCAAAGGTTCTTGATTTTCTTATAGTGCAGGGTCTTCTTGATTTTCTTCTAGTGTGGGTCTCTTTAAGTCAATAGATAATTTGGGATTTCTAGGTTTCCTTTGATTCTTGTGTATCGTTACAGATGTATCCTCAAAAACGCCTTCTGTTGCAGACTCAAGTAGACTAGGTGCTCCTTTTTCCATGTAAAAATATGTCATCTCTGCCATATCCTTCAGTGTATGGATTTCCAGCCTTTCTTGCTTTGCGAGTTTAGGGGTCTCGTCATCTGAGTGAGAAGATTCAATTTTTGGCACTGGTTGTTTATTTTTCCCCTTTCTGGTCTTCTTATGAATGTTCTCTGTAATATCATCATCTAAAACGATCATATTATCTTTCTTCAAAGAGGGTTTAAACAGAGCCTTTCAATTGAGTCTCAACTTGTTTGTAGCTCTTGTTTTAGGCTTGTTGGGATAGTTTATAGGTTGTTTACCCTTGCTCCTTTTTCTCTGTCTCACTTATGGGGAATTGTTAACAAGTACATCATTGATCTTTATTTCTAGTTCAATTTCCACTTCTTGTAATTGCTTTGTCCTTTGCCTAACGATTCTTCTTGTACAAACCCTATTATAACCCATAAAATCATGTTTTGAAACATAGGATTCGGGCCTATGTTTGAATTCTTCCTCCTGCTATAACATCAATTTTCTCTTGTTGGATCTAGTTTGTCTAGGTACACGACAATTTTCTTGCAATTTACAGTTCTCTTTGAGGTATCATCCTTCTTTGTTGAAACCCAGGTTTTTGGTCAGAGGCTATTTTTATTTTTATTTTTGATCTTTTCAGCAAACCCTAAGAAGGTCAACAAGTGTCTCCAGGACACTAGAACTTCACTCAATGCATAAAGAACCATCCTTTTAATCAATCCTTTATGAAATAAACTTTTATCATCAATTCTTGAATTACTATGTAGTTTCTTTGCCATTTTGGTCAGGCTCTTCAATAGATAAAAGGGAAAGTTCATTTGTGCATCTCCATTTAAATGTGTTAAGAATCTCATATGGTAACAATAAACATAAGAATACCTACCCTCATAGGTTATGTACCTATGGATTATTGATAAAATGCTCTGCCATTCTTCCTTTAACCACTTTTTCGGGATCCCTTGGCTCCAATCTGGATCATGATGTTCTTGTACCAAAAAATGATTGCACAGGTTTGCAAATAATTTACTTTTCTTCCACCATATTTCACTCTATACATGAAAGTGATATGTTACTCCTATTGAATGCTCTATAATGTGAATTAATACATTTCCCACTTGAGTTTGAAACCCATCAAATGTTTTTGCAAATAGAATCAAAATTTCCCCATGATGCCCTTAGAAAGTGTAGCAGAACTCGAACCAGCCTCCATCAATGAATTTTTACATAATCCTGGGGTAGGATTCCAACAATTAAACCCCTACTGGTTCCAAAAGGATAACCTAACCACCTTTCTTGGGTGCCATCACACTGACTGCAATCTTTGTCAACCTTTAAATGCTAGGGTTTCATCTCAATCGGGTTTCTAAATATTCTTGCACAGACAACCAACATAGAAGTTTTCCTTTGTTACATATAATGTTAGGCCATGATTTCGTTATGGTAAAATTTAACTCATAACCCTAATTAATTGAGAATGTGGCCTGACAGGTGAATCAGATCAATAGGTACATATGAGTGTTTATTACAACGTGCCCTGAGGGTTAATTAAATACCATCAAAGTTGCATGATCTTCTACATGAATTTGTAACAACTAACACGATCTTCGAAATCAAAACCTTCTCAAAATAATGATGCCTTTGGGTGCTACAATAATGGCAACATTCTTGTAGCAAATTTGCACACTTTTTAAACTTTGGAGAAAGACACCTTTTAAATTAGAATTTGACTAAAATTTGGATGCGACATACCCAAATCATGCAAATATTCAATCCAATATTATGAGAAGCAAATGAAAATAAACATAAGCAAAGCAATCACACCCTATATGATCAACAAAAGGAAATCTATAAGAAACTTAAGAAAAATGGGCTTATGAGGGAACATATTTCTGAAAAGAAGATAGGAACAAGTTTTGATAGAATGGGCTAAAAATCAAGGGTAAAAGGTTGTAGTATGTCTAGGGACTAAAAATAGAGACAATGTCAAGCTCACTCTTGCCTCATGGTGTACACATGGATTTCTAAATTACATTCTAAATAGGATCTAACAATGTTTCCTAGGCTTTTTCCTCTGGGAAACTTGGAAGGAGTGTAATCGACACATATTTAAGATTCAAGAATGAGGAACAATCAATCTCTTCAACTTGGAAAATAATTCAGAGATGCATCCTGGAAACAATTCAGTCCTCTACTTGGACTAAGGAGGAATTCAAATGAAATAGCAAAGAGCGGATCATCCTTTCCAAATGGGGCTTCAATCTTGCTTCGACCTTAAAATCCATTAATTTAAAGTTTTTTAAGGTCTCATCACCCTTTTCATGGTCTCCTCCCCCTCGAGACATTATCAAGCTCAATTTTGTATGCCACCTCTAAGGATAATCTTGGCCTAGTAGGATTTGGTCGAGTCTTTCGAGACTCAAAGGGGTGAATTGTCCACATCTATGCTGGAAATTTGGGAATCAAATCTAATAATGCCACAGGACTTTGGGATATCCTTTATGGTCTAAGGATTTCTAAACGACATAATTATTCTAAACTCATTGTTGAAGATGACTCTTATCTTATCATTAATATGGTCATCTGTATTCAAAATGGCTCCCCTCCTTAGAAGGTGTCTAGGCATTAGCGTTCGAAGGAAAGTCTCGATCACTTACAAGTTCCTATTCAAGGTGCTTCAATTCTCATTCATTCTCATGTTTGAAGAGAAGCTAACATAGTAGATAATTGTTTGGATAACGAAGCAGTGTCCTCCTTTGCCACTGAGATCGATCCTTACTGGAGCTCTCTATTGAATCATTCTCTCAAGTTAACATGCCAAAATATTTCCCAAGTTAATTATAACTCCCCAGACTAGGATAATCTTTTAGCGGTGATGGGCAATGGGTCGCCTCTAGATTGCACTCAGGTTCCTCTAACATGAAGGATATGTTTGATTTTTCTTGAGGTTTAAACAATTTTCAATCTTGTTATCACAATATTCTAGTCAAATCCAATTGTATTCCCCTGGAAGCTAGTCCTTAGTAGTTTTTTGAACATTTTATGTTTGTCTAGTCTTACTATCTCGATCTGTCCTGGTTTCCCCCTGGGCAAGTTGACAATTTGTTGGTCTTGTTATTTTAATCATGGATAAGTAGGGCTCAACTCCTAAGCTTTTGAATTTTCCCATGTATATATTGTTTATAATATGATAGAATAGACTACTTACTTATTAAAAAAGACACACATTCCAATATACACCTATCTTAACTCTAAATCTTTTAAACATTCAAATATTTTCATCTTAATTTATTATTAATTCTTCTTAATGTATAATAAATCATAATTTAAATAATAAATTAAAGATATCTCATAATATTTCAAAGATTCCTCCAATCTTATAATATCATCACAAACCATGTTCAATAAATTTTAGTTAAATATTAAATATTAAGAAATAATAATATTTCTATAAATTTAAATATGTGAGAGTTAATTAATTTTTTTTTATTAAAATATTAATAATAGATTATTTTTTCTATCAACTCTACCACATCAACATCATTTATGATTTCCTAAATAAATATTACTTTAAATTAAAGACTAACATTTTAAAATAGTCTATTTTTATAGAAGTACCAAAGTACCCAATGACGTGATAATATTTTTTGGGGTTTGGTTTTCATAATACATTATAAAAATGTTAGTATGAAATAAAGAGATAGTATAGGATAGATGACGATAGTGAAACATTAAAAAAAAGATCATTATAATTTTGATGATTTAGAAGGTTGGTATTATAATATATATTTTGAAATTGGGATTTAATTTGGATATTATGAATTATATATGTATTGAAATTGATCCACAGTATTTTGGAGATCGTTATAAATTATATTTGTGTTAAAGAAAAAAGTATTGATATTGATGATGATGATTATTAACATCCACTAAGACCGAATTGGTCTATCAGACCTAATTTATCGAACAAATCATTTAAACAAAACATAACATCTCATCAATAAATTATATAAAATGGTATTTTTTCTTATTTTACTATTTCTTTTAATTAACCTATAATGCATAATAATATAAGATTGTCACAACCCTTGATATGTTATTGAGATTTACTCTTATCTATTTTAAATATTTTAAATAGTTAAAAAAATTAATTACAAAATTAAATATAATTTTATATTTTTTAATAAAAGTATTGTATTACCTTGATTTAGCAAAAATCACACATGTCTCAGTATACACTAGAGCACGCCACCTGTTCTTCCATAGAAATGGAAACCAGAACACATGGACACTATTGTTCATAAACCTTAAAGAGACCTCTGTCAAAAACATGGGGACTTGCCACTTGTTCTGCCACAAATGTGGAAACCAGAACATGCGATGGACTGAGTGCCCCGACCAACTAGTGAACCAAAACCAAATTCTGTGATGCACAAAAGACTTAAAAATAAGACTAGAGAAAAAATTTGTAAGAGCACTAGACATTAGGCGAACCCAGGCATCCATCCTAGCAAAGTCGAAAGACAAAAGGCTGGCGGCAAGTCGGGCATCAACTTTTCACATGCTCACTTGACATGGATTCGTACAGGACGTCCAAGCGCTTGCTGAGGGAGCATTGGTTGTGTTGTTGATATTCCAAATCCTTGCACATCTCGAAGATCAAGACCAAGTGGTCTTTTGTAAGCCTACAAGAGCTAGGAGTCGGGTGAGCATGCTCTTCAACATCGTCTTCTTTCCAACATTCATCCCAATTTGTTCCAAGGTCCTCTTCTATGGTAACAACAACAAAATCCTTAGCAGGGGTAGAAACTGTAGCATGGTCCTCTTCCATAGTAGCACCAGAATTATTTCTCGAGTGCTCCTCTTCCACAATGTAGCTTGTCTCGGCTAGCTCTTGGAAAATCAAAGGGGTGGCGGTGAAAGTGGTCGGACGTTGTTCCAAGGTGGTCATCGACAAGAATGGAAGAATTTCCTCCCAGCTGGGCGGAATTTCCTCCCAGCTGGGCGGAATTTCCTCTTCCATCGGACAACCTTCGTGGAGACCCTCTGTGTTTGATGGACGAGGCTCCAATTGAGCTACCTCATGCCAATTCTGATCAAAGGAGGGTGAGTGGTCTGAACTGTTGCTTGGGATGAGAGTGATAGAGGCTAGTCCCAGGTGTTTGTGCCTGCCAAACCAATTGTTATAGGTTGTCCCTCATCGGGACTTACCTCTCTCCTAAGGAATGGCTAACAGAGTGCAGGGTGAATGGAAAAAACAGTGGTGCAAGCAAGAGATAGAGGATGGCAAGCCATGGCGTGGAGCAAAGCAAGCAGAATTAGACCATGAACTGTAACCAAATTCCCAATATAGGACCCCCCACAAAACGATANAGCCATAAGTGCAAGAGTAATGGTTATTCGTTGTATTGTACTGGTGCCAAGGAAATGAACCTTGGTCTCCATTAAGACCCAACGCACTAAGCCTTGGCAGAAGTGAAAGCTAGACATCACGACTGGACAGGGGAGTAGGGTGGTGGTGAGGGGCCTTAAATACCCTCGTATCCGCCCCAACTGGTTGACACGTGTGCTCCATGTCTCACCCCATCCAGAGAATATAAAATTAAATTTAATATTTAATATTTTTATAATATTATATTGTTATTTGAAATGATGACTTGCTATGGCTCTGCAACTCTGTTGCTAGGTCTTCTTCTCTTGTGTTCACACACTGATGGCTCCCTCTGTGGGAGGGGATCCGCCCACAGGATCCCCATCCCCTGACTAGTAGTCCTTCCAGCCCCTTTTTTCGTCCTATGCCAAAGCGCCCAAGCACCCGCCCTCCCAATTCGTTAAAAAGGTGGTCAAAATCCCAAAGGTTATAGTCTTTGCCCCTTCAGCGCGTCCCTTGGCTCTTAGACTCGTAGATCGTGGACTAATCAGTCAATTCACAGGATTATGGCCCTCTATAAAATCCATGCACATCTAGTTGGAAGAAAAATGGTGCAAGTTGATCAAGGGACAACTATCGACAGCCTTCTGTGGTAAGGGGTTCTTCAGCTTTTTGTTTAAAAAGAAAGAAAATAGAGATTTGATTTTCCGTAGCGGCCCCTATTTCATGGGGACCAGAGGAATGTACCTAAATAAATGGACTCCAAACTTCAGCCCAGAAAATTACATTCCCTCTATAGTTCAGTTTGGGTCGGGATGCCCTTTCTTCCCCTCCACTGTTGGAACGATGAAACAATACGAAACATAGGAAACACCCTAGGCAAGTACATTGATCATTTTGAGCCAAAGGAAGGCCTCTAAGCCTTCTCTAGACTATGTGTATAATTGGATCTAGAAATGGGCCTTCCGGAAGTAATACAACTTAATTTGGACAGCTGGTCCTACATCCAACAGGTGGACTATGAACAAATTCCCTTCAAATGAAAAATCTACCACAAATATGGACACTTTGCTAAATCCTGCCCCCAGGCCAAAGACTTACAAGACCATGATCCCAAACATGATTAGTGGAAATAGACCAAAAGGAAGAAAACAAATGGCAAAACCCAATCAATTCCACCCCAAAATCAAAGGGAAAATCTTCCTGATCCAAAAGAAAAGAGCCATGGATCCCCACAAAAGGGAGAATCAAGCCATGATCGAAATGTTGAACTTAGCCAAGATGACAATCTAAATGAATCTAGGGAACCCTAGGAAGAAACCAATGGGTGAGGACCAGAAGAGAAAGGAAGAGGAAACGACGTAGCCCCAGAGAAGGAAAAAGAAGTTCTGGAACTAAATGGAGATCCCTCAAAATCTCCTCATACCCAAAATATGGAAAACCCAGAAATATCAGAAGAAGAGAGATAGGACTCCTCAGAAAGTGATTCTGAATTGGAATTAACCCAAACCATAAACAATAAGAATCCTAGAAGGAAATCCTATAGAAACAAAAGGGAATCAACAACGGACAGAGAAAAGGAATTGGGGATTCAAAAGGCTATCGAGGAATCCCTAAAGAAAGATGAAAAATTTGGAAAGAATAAAGTAGCCCAACACAAGGGAACAAGCTCACAACCCTCAAGAGGGGGGGCAGCGAAACACCCTGATAAATGATGAAAACTATCTCCTGGAATTGTAGGGGATTAGGTAGTAACCACAAGAAAGAAGAACTCGAAAAACTACTGCAAGTAGAAAAGCCTTCAATCCTCATGATCCAGAAGATAAAATTGGGGGAGCAGGAAACCCTCAAAGACCTTCAAAAAATCTGGAACAATTGTGGTGGCCATGCAATGAGATCTAGAGGGACCTCGAGCAGGATCAGAATCCTCTGGAAAAGGGAAAACTTTGACTTGCATGAGAAAATGCAAACCCGATTCTGGCTCAGGGTCAATCTTCTCAATAAATCTTCAAATATGCTCGTTTCTATCATCAACGTCTACATACCAAACAATTATAATAAAAAAATTGATTGTTGGCAATCACTGATAGACCTCGCCAAGGAAACCCCCCCCCCAGAACTTCATTATTGCAGGAGACTTCAACATAACCAGAGAATCAATGGAAAAAAGAGGACGGTCGATGGTTAGAGACCAATTCTGGGAAAGACTGGAGGACCTCAGCTCAGATCTTGATCTCTATGATGTCCCTTCAAGAAAAGGAATCTACACCTGGAATAATAGAAGAGTAAGGCCCAGACACATCGCAACAAGATTAGATAGATTCCTGATCAACAACAACTTATTGTCCCTCCCCGGCAAGTCATTCTCAATGAATCTGCCCTGGGCTGGCTTAGACCACTACCCCATAAGATTGACCTTTGAAGCTCAAAAAAACTTGGGCCCTATTCCTTTCAAACTAAATCCCCTCTGGCTGGATAGACTCGAGCTCATCCAATCCATATCTCAGGTCTAGAACCAGTGGATCACAGGTTCTCCAAACTACATCTAGGAGCAAAAACTTAAATTAGTCAAGGATCCGCTAAAGCGTTGGGCCAAAAACAACTCGCACATCAAAGAAAAAGACAAAAAGTCCCAACTGGAGGCTCTCCAAGATGAAATGGAAAGTATAGAGATTCAGCAGAACCTCCTCACCCAAGAGAAAACCCTTCACAAAGAGTACCTCTGGGCTCTAGCTGAAGAAGAAACGGCTTGGCGACTGAAATCCAGGAGTCTCTGGCTGAAGGCAGGTGACCAAAACACCACCTTCTTTCACAATCAAGCCAAAGTCAGAAACTGGTCAAATCAAATTTCTGAGCTCAAAACCCATGAAGGGAAATCCTTAAAGACTTTGACCAAATTAAGCAACATGCCTCCTCCTACTTCCACTCCCTATACACAACCTCTGGCACAGATGAGGATCACATTTTTGAAGCCTTTCTTCAACATATCCCCAGTAAGATCACTGAGGTTGACAACTGCCACCTTGATAGACCCATCGAGGAAGCAGAAATTCTCAGAGCCTTGAACCAATTCCAATATGACAAAGCTTTGGGCTCGGATGGCTTCACTTTACATTTCTACAAAAAATGTTGGCACATCATCAAAAAAGACTTCACCAAAATGGTCCACTTTGCTCACAAATCCAAAACACTGGGTGGAGAAACGAACTCCTCCTTCCTAGCTCTCCTCCCAAAATAACATGGATCCTCCTCCCTAAATCGATTTAGACCCATCTCGCTTTGCAACATCTCCTATAAAATCCTATCTAAAATAATAGCAAACAAGCTCAACCCCGTCCTCAGCTCGTTAATCCTCCAAAACCAGGGTGGATTTGTAGTAGGTCATCAGATCTGGGATAACTTCATTCTTTTCCAAGAAGCAATCCATGCCAGTAACAATCAGGGGAATTCTGGAATGGCTATAAAACTTGACATGCCCAATTCTTTTGACAGAGTGGAGCACAAATTTCTCTTCAAAGTCATGCACAAGTTTGGCTTCAGTTGGAACTTCATGAATTGGATCAGCTCGTGCATCGACTCTCCTTGGATAACACCCCTAATAAATGGTAGACCAGGTCCTTTCTTCAAGGCGTCTATGGGTTTAAGGTAGGGAGGCCCCCTCTCCCCCTTACTCTATGTGATCATGGCAGGATCGCTAAACAAGATCCTCGAATGGGAAAGTGCAATTGGCAACATGCCAAAGCACCCAAATACATGCCAAAGCACCCAAGCACTTGCCCTCCCAATTCATTAAAAAGGCGGTCGAAATCCCAAAGGTTATAGTCTTTGCCCCTTCAGCGCGTCCCTTGGATCTCAAACTCGCAGATCGTGGACTAATCGGTCAATTCATAGGATTATGGCCCTCTATAAAATCCATGCACATCTAGTTGGAAGAAAATTGGCACAAGCTGATCAAGGGACAACTATCGACAGCCTTCTGTGGTAAGGGGTTCTTAATATTTTTGTTTAAAAAGAAAGAAGATAGAGATCTGATTTTCCGTAGTGGCCCCTATTTCATGGGGACCAGAGGAATGTACCTAAATAAATGGACTCCAGACTTCAGCCCAGAAAATGACATCCCCTCTGTAGTTCCAGTTTGGGTCAGGATGCCCTTTCTTCCCCTCCACTGCTGGAACGAGGAAACAATATGAAACATAGGAAACACCCTAGGCAAGTACATTGATCCTTTTGAGCCAAAGGAAGGGCTCTAAGCCTGCTCCAGAATCTGTGTAGAATTGGATCTAGAAATGGGCCTTCCAAAAGTAATACAACTTAATTTGGACAACTGGTCCTACATCCAACAAGTGGACTATGAACAAATTCCCTTCAAATGAAAAATCTACCACAAATATGGACACTTTGCTAAATCCTGCACCCAGGCCAAAGACTTACAAGACCATGATCCCAGACATGATTAGTGGAAATAGACCAAAAGGAAGAAAACAAATGGGAAACCCCAATCAATTCCGCCCCAAAATCAAAGGGAAAATCTTCTTGATCCAAAAGAAAAGATCCCTGGATCCCCACAAAAGGGAGAATCAAGCCACAATCGAAATGTTGAACTTAGCCAAGACGAAAATCTAAATGAATCCAGGGAACCCCAGGAAGAAACCAATGGGCGAGGACCAGAAGAGAAAGGAAGAGGAAACGACATAGCCCCAGAGAAGGAAAAAGAAGTTCAGGAACTAAATGGAGATCCCTCAAAATCTCCTCATACCCAAAATATGGAAAATCTAGAAATATCCGAAGAAGAGAGATAGGACTCCTCAGAAAGTGATTCTGAATTGGAATTAACTCAAACCATAAACAATAAGAAACCTAGAAGGAAATCCTATAGAAATAAAAGGGAATCAATAGTGGATAGAGAAAAGGAATTGGGGATTCAAAAGACTATCGAGGAATCCATAAAGAAAGATGGAAATTTTGGAAAGAATAAAGCAACCCAACACAAGGGAACAAGCTCACAACCCTCAAGATGGGGGGCACCCAAACACCCTGATAAATGATGAAAACTGTCTCCTGGAATTGTAGGGGATTAGGTAGTAACCACAAGAAAGAAGAACTCAAAAAACTACTGCAAGTAGAAAAGCCTTCAATCCTCATGATCCAGGAGATAAAATTGGGGGAGCAGGAAACCCTCAAAGACCTTCAAAAAATATGGAACAATTGTGGTGTCCATGCAATGA
>SNQJ01S0120759.1:11816-26138 GCA_010110895.2 Picea sitchensis
GGGGGGGGGGGGTACAGAATGAAATGGTTTTCTGGCAGGCCCCCTTCTCTAATGTGGCAAGAATCTATTGCACCAGAACTCCCCCGCTCCAAAACCATTTACCATTTACAACCCTTCTGACATACCGCCACTGCCTAGTGACATCACACCCCATTACCTCCCCTACATGTCTCATCTCATAACTTTGTCAGCTCACTCCCTTCGGTCACCCGTTACAAGTCACCTCATACTTACTTTTCCCCCAATCAACATCCCCCACGTCACCCTCTCATACCCGTCATTCATCCTTTACTTGCCATCTCACACTTCAAATGACCCGTTGGCCATTTACTACAGGCTAACATATCCATTAGTCTGCAGACCTGTCACCCACGCTCAAACGGATACCCATTCACTCAAAACTATCCCCATTTCCACCATTTACACACCGCTCATTTTCTCCGCACTCCAGACAAATTCTTTCCACTTCACTGATCCAGTATTTGATCCAACCACATCCATTACCCGCTAATATTTTGTGTTTAAATTGTAGGTGTTTTCGCAGTAATAGCACCAAAGTCTAAAAGAGCAGAAGCCGAGGAAAATCCGTTCCTCCCACCTCCTATCGACCTCGACAGGATCCCATTAGCCGACAAGGATTACTTAATCTCAGAGATAAAGTGTGAATTTGATTTCGTGGATTTACAGTCATGGTTTAAGGACACATTCATAGACCAAAGCGATGAAATCGGGCTCTGGGAGTCCAACCTTCCTTTTTATCTATTTCCCCAAGTCCACCACTTCCCTGAATTCACTCTAAAATGTCAAGCTCATTACCTCCCTGACCAGAGAACCATAGTTTCTTCGTCTGGAGAAACTCTTTTCTCTATCATGCCAGACACCATTGATCAGATGCTAGAGATATCTAGAGCTGAATCTGCCTCCCCTTTCAACCTTGAAATCCTAATAGAGTTGTACCAAAACCTGTCTTTTCCCCAAAGAACCCAAATTTTTGAGCTTTTCCTCCCTCAGGATGCCCAGCTCCCCAAGACAAACCCCCCATACCCTTCTTCCCTGTTCTCAGAAAGGGGAAACCAAGTGATTTCATCACTTTGTTCTATACTTGGCTATTTTTCAGACGAATGGGTAGACAAACCTATATTGGGTTTCCTATCCATTTTTACAGCTGAGGAAAAATCTACCATCCAGTTTTACTACAGTACTTTCCTGGCAGAGAACATCCACGATCAGCTTTCAAGATTCACCACATAGGGCATGTTCCGGTATTCCTCAATACTGGCTTACATGTTCATCTTCTTTCAGGTAGAAAGGTTCTCCTTCTCGATGCAGAAAATGGACAAGGACGACAAACCACAGGTAGTAACATATTGGACCTCATTTCTCAGAAGGAACTCGACAGTGTTCAACTTCAAACAGTTCATCGAGCAGTTTTACCATCATGTGGTGAACATGCTCAGTGGTAGGGTTGAGCCCAGGATAAATGAAGAGATCCAAAGAATATTACACCTCTCGGACCTCACAAAAACGTGAGATTGGTACCTATATTAGAACTGCATAGAAATCAGAGTATACGGGTGCGAGCTAGCTCCATTTAAGTTGCCCAAGTATTTGTCGTTGAGGATATTTTCTCTTCAATATATAAGACAGATGATAAATTCAGATGACATACATTTCGTGTCTCTGAAGAAGAAACAACAACTGAGGATCAAGGGGCAGATAGGGTCCTTTATCTGCAATAGCCGAGCTGCCAGGGAAGAAGCAGATAAACTTTTGAGGGAAATGAAGTTTGACACAAGCTTCCTGTGGCACTATGATCCGTGGGGAAGTATTACAGAGATGAGAGTGAAGAACAAAAATATCTCGTATGTTCATGCACCCAAGCCAGGGATAGAGAAATTTGTGAATCAAACGGAGTGGGAGGCGAACACTCTGGAAGAGGTAGAGCTGCAGTCTCCTCAAATTATTATCTCTCAAACAAATATGTCGCAGATCCCTAAAGAGAAAAAACCCATAAACGATACTTATTCTCCTGTCACCGAAGTCTCAGCTGAGGAGTTTCGGATATACACCAAAAAGAAGAAATCCAGTCATACAGCTGAGACAATTGGTGAAAAGGAAACATCACCCATCATAGCTACGAAGGATGATGAATCACCTCTTATCACAAGAAATCAACAGATCATGTCTACTTCTTCATCCAAGAAGCAGACTAATATTTCATTGGTCAATCCGCCAAGTCAAGGAGGTGAAAAACTGAGTGTTTTTGAGAAATATGATATGATAAAAAAGAAGAATCAGATGTTGACAAGCATCACCTATGCTCAGTTCTTGAAGAAAATGTCCACGGCACAACATAGACTTTTTTCTGCGTTTGATACAAAGAAAGGCATGATGCATATGGATTTCTTACAAGTAGAAGTGCCCGATCCTAAGGTGATCACTGATTACAAGAGAGAAACTTTTGAATTCAACACCAAAGATGTACACCTAGCTGATCAAATGGACCTACATCGGTAGACCGGGGAAATGGTATTCTACACTTTGGCAAATGTTTCTACTACTGCTGCTAAATTACAAGTTTCTCTGAACAATGTTCATACACAATTGAAGCTGGATAAGATATCATCCTTCGCTAAGGACAACATAATTACATCTTTGGAAGAGCTGGTGCTCAAGATTGGATATGACCCATCAAATGTAAAAGCGGTGGAGGATATGGTCAAGAAGAAGAATGTTGACATAGCATCCCTGAGAAAGAAATTGAAACTGCCACCTACAGAAGACTCAGAGGAAAAGGATATAGCCGAAATGGAAGGTGAAAAGGATGAAATGCTCAAGTTGATTATGGAACATAATGCACAATTAAAAGAAATGGAAGAAGAGTTGGAGTGACTGGTGAAAGAGAAAGAACAATCAACACCCATGGAAGTAATTCCATTGTGTGCGGTTCCACTTGCAGGAGTTAGTACCGCAATTGTAGCAGTAACCTCCACAACAGAGATTCCTTTATATGCTCCACTATCAGCTCTGGAAAGGAAAATAGAACTATCAAAGTCCATGGAGGAAATGAACTTACAGGAAATGGAAATAAACAGACTAAAAAGGGAGGTTGAAAGTCTTCAAGAGCTCAAGAGCTCTTACCAGATGAGTTTCCAAATCGAAAAGCAAACAATGGAAAAACTCAAACAGGAACTACAACAGATGAAAAAGAAGACAGTGGTGGGAAAAACACTTGTTGAAGCTAAGGAGAAGATTTGGATGGATATCTCCGAGTCCATAAAGGAGATTTGGCCTATGGTGCAAATCATGTTCGAACAAAATGAACTAGTGTTGAGGAGTAGACAGGCCAATGATAAGATAAAAAGAGAGCTGGGGGACATGCCCACTGAAGCAAACAAAATCATTCAATTTATGAATTCAAAGACTAGAGAAGAGCTATAAGATCCGCAAATCGAAGACAGGACCGAAACCATCCTCAAAGTCAAGAGAATTCTGACTAAAAGGGGGTTGATGTTGCAGCTGGAGGAGAAAGTTCAAAACATGGATGTCGGAGTTTAGAAAATTTTCAGAAAAATTGATGCCTTGTAGAAGAATGGTTTTCCCGGTTGGCTGGTTTTGAATGATAAGCTAATGACCTTATCTAACTACAAGCATAAGATTTCCATGGTGGCGAAGGACAGTTCCAATTTCTCGGGAATACAGGGTAGTATTACAAGCAAGGCGTTCTTAGAGACTTTGTATCCAGACCTCAGCATATAGCATGAGATCAAGTATATTTTTATTGTCAAGCCAACATTTTCCAAGTATACAAAGGTGGATGAGATCTACCAAAGAATGCTCAAAGTCACCACACCCAGTCAACAAAGGTGGGAGGAGATGTGCAAATTAATCGAATGATAGATGACGTGTATCATCTAAGTCATCATGTGCAACATCCAAAGTCGTGTGAATGACTCACCAACGATCGTCCTAGAAAAATTAGCATGAAGTTTCGACACATCATCAACAATTGCTATATTTTTGTATTCCATTATTTAGTTGGTTAGATTTAGCATCTTTCACGACCTGATCATTTATGACATGATCGTTGTAACTTTTTATTATAAATACTTCAAGCTTCGAAGTATTGAGGGTTGATCTCACGCCCAAGCAAGCTGAATCACTGCAATTTTTATCAAGGGATCTACGAGTAAAAAAAGAGATATTTTCACAGGATTCATGTGTGTTAACTATTGGTGATGTGTTCTTTTCATTGTTAATGGTTTTTCTGTCTTCGTAATCACATATATTTTCTTCTCTGATCATTTAGAAGGAGTCAAGTTGCAGAACTTATTTCATATACTCTGTTTACTACTTTTAAAATATCTTACTCTTTGTCTTCTAACAATATGATAAAGAAATTTTTAAATTCTTCTTTATTCTTAGTGTTTATCTCATCTTTCTACTATCCATCTTTTTATTCCTAAAGAATCCAATAGATTTCATTATCCTGCCCTGTGAAAGTATCCTTTAAAAAGATGTTCTTTGATCTTGAGTTTTATAATACAGACCCCATAGCCCAATGGATGCGTGATTTATATTTTATCCATCTTTAAAAAAAAACAAAAACCAAATGACACTGTCTATTCTTTTAACTAGCCTAAAATCTGAAACCTGAAACAAAGATAAATCTTATAGAGAGATCCCTCTCTGAAACTGGAAGGGCTAGATCCCAGTTTTGAAGTGGTTGGATAAGGTTATCTCTAATAAATTCTTTCTACCTCTTAACAACCTCTGGAGAATTTACAGGGTGATAACAAGGCTCATTTGTCTCCTCCTTATCTCCCTCATCATAAAGTAGAGCATCATCAAAATCTTGGGGAGGAGGGTAACTTACAGTTTCTTCTTATGCAAGAGATTTGAGGACTTGGGTGTCTTCAACATGCATTATTCTTTCATCCTCATGAACTGCCTCTTCATATTCAATTGCAGAGCAGGGAAGATCTACTTTTTTCAGGGATTCCATTTCTCCTTCACTCTCTGAATCATTGAACAAGGTATCATCAACATCCTAAAAAGGAAAGCAACTAACCTCATCATCTTGTTGTTGTGCATGGAGGAAAGGTTCATGGATGGATTTATCAGAGGGAGGAGCATAGGTTGATACTTCATCAATTTGCTCAGGTTCCATATCCTCAACCATGTCTTCATTTTGCTGGTTAAGAACTTGTTTCCTTCTTTCTTGTGAATCAACAGTAAAGGTTTCAAGGGAAAATAGTTTTTTCAAACTGAGAGTGTCTGAGGTATCATCATTGATTTTGGTCCATAGAGAGGAAAAGTGTTTACCTTTGGAGAAGGAGATATTTACCTCGATTCACATGGCCATGTTGTGGGATTTCATGAGTGTTTTTGGACCCATTTTATTTAGGAGGAAGCTCAAATGCCCTAGGAGTGCATTGGTTAGAGATACACGAGGTACTTTTCTTTAGGATAATGGTTTTTAGGAATCTGATATAGCAGCATTTGAAACCTAACCTAGAAATCCCTGACAGTATCATTCTTAGTTTGTCTTATGTATTTGAGTCCTTTAAGTAATAATTGGATACCTTCCAATTTCATTCCCCAACTCATGAGAAATGTTTCTTCTAACTGGTCCATAGATGTGATGCTAGCGGCTAGAAGATTATCGTAACAATCTTCTAGCATTTCCATGCAGAGCGACAGAGAAGAGTTTCATTACCAAGTCTTCAACATCGTCACTCACAGGGTGGAGCTGAAAGAAAGCCCAAAAATTGCTCATGTTATATTCAGGTCTTTCTCCATCAATGCCAGTGAATCTAGGGAGCCATTTTTCATACTTTGGGGGAATTTGTCTAGGGTATCCTAGGATTTTACTCATGTCTAAAGGCTTGTAGTTTCCCGGATCCCATTGTGAAGTCATATTTGGATTCATTATCAGTGGAGTCGCCAGATAATTTTCTTTGAAACTATCAAAAGATAAGGGAAAACACCCTAAGTGGAGTCACCAGGTAAGCTTGTAAGATAGAAACTCTAGAGGCAAGGTTTACCAAAAAGTGTTGTCTTAAGGAGAACTGACTTTGTGTCCATGTCAATGGCACCAACATGTTATCACACAATTTGTAGTTAGGCTAATAGATGGATGAAAAGAGGTCAAATTGGTGTAACTGAACCAATCCTACCCACTGTCACCTCGATGGGAAGGTTATTTCTGTTTAGGGAGGTAAGGCCCAGGGGAGACGTCCCCAATGACCTGGGGTTTTGAGAAGGAAAAAGGATTAAGAGCTAAAAGGATAATTCCCCCCCTCGCAAGTCACCACCTGATCAGAAATTCTAGCTTATAGCCAATAAAGATAACCAAAAGTATAACCAAGAAGTATCCCTGCCCAAGAACAAAGAAACAATGAAACTAAATGTGCAAGTTTGCTTGATGATTTGTACTTCATGTAATTAATGACATTATGATAGTAAGCAATTGATAAACAATATTATTGATGAAGCAAATAAGAGTCGTACAATAGCAATGATTACAATATCACTTCACAATAAACATTAATGGTATTCAATGCAACAATACCAACACTTTAGGAACAATGCCTTAGCTAACCATTCAATTGCTTTAAATATAAAGTAAATGTTGCGAATAGGGGTTTATAGCATAGAAAGATGACGACAACGATAGGGTTATTAGAATTAGTCTAGGCTAGTGTTAGCATGGTTAGGGTTTGTTCAAAATTATTGGAAGTTTATAGGATCAAGTTACTCAAAAAAAAAGGCCTTAGATCAATGCGCTCCTAGGGTTTATGGAGTCAAAAGGAGGACGCAAAAGTTGAAGGATCAAGTGAAAGTGGTAAAACTAAGGACAAGAGAGTTAAACCTTGAGGTGTTTCTATGGAAAGGCCTCAAGGATGAAACCCTAGGGGAGAGAGGCTCACTTTGGTGTTGCTATGGCAAGGCCTCAATGCTCTCTCTACCTTCCTTAGCTTAATGGAAATGGATAGCTTGAATAATGGTTGATAAGAGGTAATACAAGAGGGTTTGTAAGCAACATGTTGCTAAAGCAAGGCTTTACTAAGAAAACTCTAGGAAAAATCAGCTCACCTAGGTGTAGGGGAACTAGGCCTTGGTGCGTTTTCTCCTTCTTATCTCAACAAATAAGAAAAAAGGAAAGCAAGGAAGAAGATGGATGGAGTGTTTCTATGGCAAGGCTCTATCCTCTACAACAATTCAAAGGCTAGAAAGAAAAAATAGAGTGTTTCTAAGGCAAGGCTCTATCTCACTTCAAAATATAAAATGGCTTAAAACCTTGGTAGGGACATGAGACAAGGAACTTCAATGTGTGCTTGTCACCTAGGGTTTGATTCAGAAAATTATAATAACAAATGCAATAAAATAACACTACAATCATTCAATCAATAATTTTTGCAGAAATTCACTTACATTTAACCAAGAAATCACATAGCAAAACCCTAGTTGTAATACCTTCCACCAAGAGAAATGCCAAAATGACAAGAAAAAGTCTTCCTTCAACAAGTGCGCCTCACAATTTCAGCCAATCACCCCAAAAATGGTGCAAATTTTAGACTTCACTAATGTGTGAGTGAAAGATGATGAAAAAATGAAGGTGGAAACCCTCAATTTATACAGTACAATGACCGAAATTTACTTTTTAGGTCATGAAAAGGCCGACAAGGAAAAAATACAAAAATCATATTGTTTTACATTAAATGTTTGAAAATTAAACCCTAATCAAGAAATAGAAAGACGTTGTCCCCTTTCTAGGGTGACGTTAGCCCCTTCTAGGGAAAATGCAGCCTCCTGGACCAAAACGTTAGCCCTCCTTGGGCTTATCCAAGCTGCCACACGTGCTAATACTGCCATATCTATCTCCCAAGACGTCCATACTACTAGGTGATGTTATGGGATTCTTGGGAGACGTCCTGGGCCTTCCAAGGCCAACGTTCCTGTGGAGAGGGCTCAAGGCCCTTAGGTACAGGTCTGATTTGCTGCCTTTGATGGATTCTTCTGCTCTTCCCTGGTACAAACGCTCTGCCCTATATTTTCCCTCTATTGGGGTCTCATCATCCATCGGGTGGGCTCTTCAGCCCCATGGAGGTCCGAACTGATCATCTCCCTATGTGTACCTATCCATCAGTACCTATCCATCGGACATGATCCTGCACATCAACAACTACGCCCTTTATGGGATCACAAGTCATAGGGATCATAGCAATGCCAATCACATCTAATCATCAATATTTATTAAACATGTGCATAAAATCCCTTTACCCCAGTCTAGTTCTCAATGAGATTATACAAGTCTGCAATACAAGTTTGGGGAAAGTGACAGGATGTCCTATTGGGCTAGTGTCTACTGGTAAAGGGATGTTTATGGAAAATATTAAATCCAAGTCATGCAGGTGAGTGAGGTGGATGGGATGCCTGGGAAAAAGGTGCAGTGATAGCAGGGATGGATTACCAGTGGGTGCCTCTGTGGAGGGTGTAATATCCCTCGGCCGAACCCAATTGTAAATGTAATATAAGTGTACTTAAGCTGATGAGCTGTTTTGACATCATTTTGTAATGCACCTTCCATGGCATAGTGCGTGCATGAACTGCAAAGTAAAATGATGTAGTATGCACATTCCTGGATACCGCGCGTAGTAACTAAAGTGCACGCAGTATGGAGGACAACGAGCCTTGTGTATATGATATGTGTTATAGGCTAGTGAGCGAGTTATTATAAGTTGGGATGCTTATGTTTTGGTATTAGGCTGGAGCGCCTAGATGCTAAAGGCCAATGCGCCTATTTTGTACATGTCTTATGATTAATACAAAATACATTGTTGCATGCAGAACGACCACGATAAAAGATATGGGGGAATGAACTTCACCAGTTAGGGAAAGGGAGGGCCAAAAGTCAAGGGAAAGGGATAAGCTAGAGAGCTTAAGCCAAAAAGGGAATATTATATTAATATTTCCTAAAGCATAAAGTATGGATAATTATTTTGTCCTAAGTTCTAAAGTTGGGGACAAGTGGACCAAAGTAGCTTCCGATATGACAAGTGTCAAGTTGGGGACATGCATTCATATCGTGGGGACTTAGATCTTTTGGTCACTTTTCACAGGGATTTTGACCAGCAACTTGACCATCATTCTCACCATCACTACCACGATCAGTTGGGACAATGATTCCTTCCATCACTCAGTTATCTAGTCAATGATTCCATGACCATTTTCACTCACGCAGTCTGTTATCCTTGAGACATCCATTTCACCATATCTGAGCCTGTTCCAATAGCCTTTTCCGGTTGGTGTACTTGGTTAACTTGGAGCGGGATTGAAGAAGTGGGTTGTCAGGCCCGTGAGCAATTCTATGAGCGAGAGAATTGTCGGGGATTGATTCCTGAATGTGCTAAACTGCAGCTATAGTGCTCTGAGACTTCTGGTCCGACCTGTTGCTGAAGCCCTAGAAGGGAAGTGGGGCAGCAGAGGGACTATTGAGAAGAGAAGGGGCACACTTCCTTGGGTGGGATAGGCATGTGGAGAATGAGAGGCTATAGGTTGTTAGTTGAGTGAGCACTTGAGACAGACACTTTCTTGTTGTCCATGAGCCTTAGCCTGGTTAGGAACCCTTTACCCGAGTGGAGTTCAGTCCCAGCTCGGGGGTGACTCACTGTTGAGAGTGATGAATAGTGTAGTCTAAGGCTATGAGGTTCATGGACGGTCTGTATGTAGTTGGTGGAAATATTTCCAAGATAAGTATCAATCGTATGATAAAATTATATGTCGCATTGTTAATTACGTGTTTATGTTACGGGTTATCATATATGTGATTATAATTGCCTGTATGTTATGGGTATTTCCCTGTATATGATGCATATATGTGGTTACTGTTATTTCAATATAAAGTCGTATATTACATAATGTAATTGTTTGTTTATGTTTATATGTAAAGCTTCCGCAAGAGTGTTGTATGTATATGTTTAAGTTGCATGCAGTTTGAAGAGAAAATGTATGTGGCATAGCTCAGTTGATTACTGGGTATGTTACCGTATGTTCCACAGTAAGAGAACGAAAGTGTTCCCTAGAGTAGCATGGCCCAGTCTATTTAAGGCTGGGGATGTTACCAACTGGTGTCAGAGCATGAGAGATTGCTCTGGAGTGGCATTCCTTGGCCTGTGGGTGGTCGGGGGATGTTACAAATTGGTATCAGATCTTCAGTTTCAATGCTGAGCCTGGATGGGCCAAAGGGGTTCCGTTGAAGCGAATATTCATAGAAGAGTAACTTCAAAGTGACCAAAATTCAAGTCATGGAGCGTCCAAGGAAAATATTAGCGTGCAGGCACGCATAGTAAATTTTGGCACCGTGCGGAAAATGTTGGCATGCAAGTGTGCACGGTAAATTGTGGAACCACGTGGAAGATTATTATGTGCAGATGCACGTGCTGAATTTAGCCTTGCACGGTGATCACGCACATAGTAATGTGCACATGGGGTGCGCAAGTATTGCGTAACATAGAGGAGTTTTGTTGGTACGTGCATATTATGAGTATAAGTTGTCTTACGACAGTGTATTCAATGGTGCACGTAGATAATTGTCCGCGATGGAACATATTGAACTTTGACATGGTGCAATGCATAGGGCGAAATGCATGTGGAGTATCGGTGCACGATACCAAAACTGTGTGCAGTGGATATTGGCGCACAATGAAAAAGTAGTGCGTGCAAGTTGTCGTCACGACGGAGAAGAAATTCATAGTGGATATAGGTGCACGAAAAAGCGTTTTACCTTGTGATGTTGCTATGCACGATAAATATGGATGTACAGGTCGAAGTTTAGTGCATGCGAATTCATTTGGAAGGCGATGAGTCTGAGTTTAATTTGCATAATATTAGAAGAAAAAGAAACACACAACCGCATCGAAGAATTAATTAAAAAGAATTCTGAGTTTTATATTCCTCTGATTCAGACAGATGGAAGTGAAATATAAGCTTACAAGAAAAGCATACTATAAAATAAAACAAGACTCATAACACCACCAGATAGAATTTTGTAATAAACTATCCTAAATCTGCTTCTGTATTTGTATAATCGTATTAATCACAAAATTACAAAAGGGGGATGATAACAATTATCCTGTTGTAAAAAGGGTCGTTTAAGAACAAGCCTATCATCTATGGTGCTCATTACCTCCGCTATCAACTGTTCAATAATTTGTTGAAACATACTTAATTTTAGTTGAAGACTCACTTCATCTTAGCGATCTCCTCCTTTAAAGAATCTAACCAGACCAGTTGATTCTATCCAACACTTTCGGTCATTTTAGCCGTGGATTCCTCATTCTTCTGTCACTTGCTCCTTTTCTTCTCAGTAGTTGGCCTGTTGATGACTAAATCCTTCATAGTGGGATTCAACCTGACTTCCAATTGCGATTCTCAGTAGTTGGCCTGTTGATTTAGTCGCTAGAATGTGCGCAAGGACCCTTTCCTCCTTATTCGCAGGAAAGTTTAGCATGTTGCCCAAATAACCAGTCTCGTTGGATTTAGTCTTGTCCATGTATCTCAGGTTGTGGATACCGAAATTATTTTACAGAGAGAAGAAAGTCGAGAAATTTGGAGATTACTTCGGTTATGGATACACATATACCTTCATACTTGAGGATTGGTAGTTATATAATTCCAATTATGAAGCGTAGACAGATTACGTACAAGAGCATTGGGTTTCCATGCTCGACTAATCTATTTTGAATGATTAGATTTTGAGTTCATTACATGGCGGCGTTCAGTTGATGTCACATGGCTGCGAAGTACTGAACAAGTGAAACGAGGTGATTTGACTAGCTGTCGCCTGCTCCACGAGTGGTGGATTTGACATGTTGATACACGTGATACCACGTCTTAGCGAAAGTGGTTTCGGCAAAACACCTTATTGCACAGATGTATCTCTGAAGGCACCGTGCGTCTATGTTTTCAAGACTTGGGTCTTATCTAGAATTGTCATGGTGATAACACCAGGAAATCGGGAGAGATAATTATGATGTATATATTGAACCAAAATGGTTCATATTTTTCATGAATTATTGAACTGTTAGCCTGATAAGTTTCAATGGCTACATGTTTTGCATAATTAACAACAACTAGATCAAATCAGACCAATGCAGAGTCCATAGGAATGGAAGAAGCACAAGGGAATTACAGTCAGCAAGATGAGAGCAGAGGGGTGGATGTCCATTTGGGCATTGAAGAAATGAACTCCAACAGACATGGAGAAGAAAGGAATGAAAACATGAATATGGATGAGACCAATAAGAATTTGTAGAAGTATATCCAAATCCATAAAGTTGATAATGAAAGGCTTATGAGAGCCAAAGAGCAGTAGGATGACTTCAACATCAAGTTATTGGAGGGCTTGAACATAATAGAAAAGAAATTGGTTAAGGAGAGTGGCTCAAGTAAATATGGAAGTCACAAACCTTCGGATGAGAAAAGAAAAGCAAGAAGTGTTAGTATACATCACCATCATTCCCTAAGGAATTCCAATAAGAGAGCAGGCAAAAACTCAAGTCTATGCCCTGTCAGAAGGTATAACAGATCTGGAGTGGATGAGTTGCAAGGAGAAATGAACAAAATCAAACCTCCTACATTTGATGGTGAGCACAAGAAGGATGAAGATGCATAAACATGGTTGATGGGCATGAGAAAGTATTTTCAATTTCATAATTATTCTTCTTATGTAGAAGGCAAAATTGTTATCTATCAACTCAAAGGAAAGGCCTCCATGTGGTGGGATCAACTTGTGCATGTACAACACATTGAAGAGAAAAGTGTTACTTGGAGGGAATTCAAGAAGTATTTTGAGAAGAAGTACTTGACTAAGAGATACTTTGACAAGAAAATGAAATAATTCTTTGAACTCAAGCTTGGAAGTATGCCCATAGATGAATATGAGAGAAGGTTTTTGGAACTGTTGAAGTATGTCTCTTTCATCAAGGATGAGACAGTCAAAATTCAAAGGTAGTTGAGTGGATTTCCTCTGTTCATCAGTGACAAAATATAGTATGATGATCCCAAGACATTAGAAGAGACCATAAGGTGAGCTAAATGCCTATATGATCAGCAGAAAGCAAGGCCAGCTTTCCAAAATGCTTGGGAAAACAATAAGAAATTCAAGACAGATCAGAGGAAGAAGGGAGCTAAGCCACCATTCTTCAGAAATAATCCACAAGGACAGAAAATTCCTAAAGGACCTAGAACGATTGACACAGGGGGTTAAGGGCCAAGGAAACCACCTATGCAATGTTGGGGTTGTAAAGGATATTATAGGTTCAGAGATTGTCCTCACAGAGGTGAAAAAGGTAGGGTTGTTCACAATGTACAACATGCTGAAACAGTGGAGGACATGGGAAGATATGTGCCAAGGATTTATGCAGCCCCAAACAACAAGCAAGCAGAGTATCAGTCCCACATGATTGAAGTAGAAGGTATGATCAACAACCAAACCATTGCTATTTTAATTGTTTCAAGAGCTAGTCATAGTTATATAGACCCTAAGATGGTGGAAAGTTTGCAATTGCCAAGAAGCAAGCATGGGAAATCCTGGTTGGTGCAGTTGGCTATAGGAGCCAAAAGAAAAGTTAATGAGATGGTTAAGTCATGCCTCATAGACATGAATGGACTGAACACCAAGGCAGATTTAAACATCTTGCCTTTAGGTTCCTATGACTGTCTAATTGGGATGGATTGGTTGGACCAACATCACACTCTCCTAGACTGTCACAACAAAGCATTTACTTGCCTGGATGAGGAAGGGAAACTAAGGAAAGTACAAGGAATTCCAAGGGCAGTAACCATTAGAGAAATTTCATCATTGTAGCCAAATAAATGTTACAGAAAAGGGTGTCAAATAATTGCATCTCATTTGGCGGAGACATCTAGAGATAAGGTGCCAAATTTGGAAGATTATGCAGTCCTAGAATATTTTGAAGATGTGTTCAAGGAGGTACTCGGACTACCCCCAAGGAGAGACATTGATTTCTCTATAAATTTAATGCTTCGATCAACGCCAGTATCAAAGACTCCTTACAGAATGAATACACCAGAATTGAAGGAGTTGCAAATGTAGCTTGAAGAACTTCTGAAGAAGGGGTATATATGCCCAAGTGTGTCACCTTGGGGTGCCCCAGTTGTTAGAAAAACAGGACCGCGGAGCAATAAAATAAAACAAATGCAGAAACAAAACACAGAAGACACACAATACAAGAGAGACACAGATTTACGTGGTTCACCCAGTGTGGGCTACGTCCACCAGAGAAATTGCCAGGT
>SNQJ01S0120759.1:28459-43016 GCA_010110895.2 Picea sitchensis
AGGAAGTCAGTGACCATGATAAGCACTTTCTGTCTTAGAGTTAAGAGTCTATCTCTTTGAGGAGATCTACCTGTCCGCAGGGAGATTTTCCTTCAACAGTCTCCAATTGACTAATATTGGCTAAGGGAATAAAATTGTTTTGAGGGTTGGTGCAATCGAACCCAAGACCTCCATTCAACAAACTAACAATTTTAACCAATTGAGCTACTAGTTTCATCTAATATACCATCAAACTTTCTATTTTTAAAGTTGTTGTAACTAATATACCAAAAGGGGATGCCATGGGATTGAGCCCGTGACCTCTACCCCACATGCCCAATGAGCTAACTTAAAGGTCCGACCATTGTGCTATGTTTATGTGTTGGTTACAACAACCAACAACAATATATTTAAGTTGCAACATGGATTCTGGTTGGTGGTTTGGTCGACCTAGTCCTATTTAATGGGCATGAAAACCAATGCAGAGGGTACGTTGGGTATAATATCATACATGGGGATTCATGCCAAGAGTTTTGAGCATAGAATTTTGTGCCAAGTTCATATTTGTCTCATTTTGCATGCAAAAGGTGTTCATAGTTTTGGCTTGCCTCATTTTGTGTGCCATAGAGTTCTTTGAGGGAAATATAGTGTTTGTACTCATTTTTCTCAGAATTTCGAGAGGAATCTAATGGTGATGTTTATTTTGTCTAATTTTTTTTATTTATGAAAAGTATTAGTCCAATTTTCCATGTATGAGACACATAGTCTTGTTATGTGTGCAAAAAGGTGTCTTTAAGAACCTGTTCAAAACATAGTCAAGTTTATACTCATTTTTCTTAGAATTTCGTGAGGAATTCAGTAATGACTTTTGTTTATGGGATTGAGAAACATAATTGAAGAGTGTCTTAAAAAAATTGTATTTGTAAGTCCATTCATTGTAATTTTGACATTTAAGCCTTAAAAAGAGTCTCACTGATTAAGGGACCGAGAGACGTAGCCTAAGATGGGTGAACTCCGTTAACAAATTGTGTATGGTCCATTTGATTTTTTTGTTGCTCTTATTTCTCTCACATTCAACATTTTATTTCCCCAAGTTATTCATCTCAGTTATTGAAGTTTATGGATAAGTAAGACATTCACATGTTATTTGGAAATAGTCAAAGACGATCTTTATTTCCCGAATCTGGTCAGATGTTTATGTGTATTTAAGAAATAATTTTACATTTAAGGATTTCAGATCAAGAGTACATATTTGAACATCCACTGAAGTCTTGTCCACTTGGGAGACATATCGATAGGCAATAGTCTTCAGAGTTCTTTGTGTGAGGATTTGTTCACATTGATTTTCTATGGGGTAGCCACAATATAGAAAAGATTCTCAACCATTATCTAAGTTCATTTCACTATTGTACAAGGGAAAATTTGGCCTTCTTTATTTGCCTTCATTTCCTTCCAAATTCACACCATTTAAAAATAACCTGCAGACTGACTTGGAGATTCTTGAAATCTATACTAAGGGAAGCATGGGAAACCTATAACCTTCCCACAAAGGATAGCATTGTAAGGGATATTATATTCATCTCTCAATTGATCGCACAAGAGACTTCACTCTCATGTGTCAATTTGGTATTATGAATTTGCTCCACACTTGGGTAAGAATGAGGAAACGTAGATATACAAAGGCAGAATATGATCGATTTTAGAGATCGGGTTGTGGGGGTGTTTTGGAATTATCCTTGTGTCACAATTGCACATTTCCTATATGGATTGTGATTGTGGGGTCAATCGATCTTCCTCCTCCTAAGTTGAGAGAAGTGAAACCAAGAGAGTCATAAGAGAGGTCAAGTTCCATTATGAGTGTCACTTAAGCACTAGAAGTACATGTTAAAGTTGGCATTGCCACACTTGATAAGCTTTGATGACTGTAAGTAATTTTGAAGTGCTATTGAACTTTATTGCTAGTATTCAAATTTGGTTACATGTTAAGAATGACCGGTTTGCATTATTTAGTCTTTCAATAATATGAAAAATTTACCATAAAGAATTGAAATTTATGGAGTCATAAGATATTGACCATTAGTGAGTTCTGAGATTCTGATCAAATCATCTTAGAGAAAGAAGAGAGGCCAACAATTGATCATGAAGACTGTGATAAAGACATAAATAAGTTTTATTTCTTCTCAAATTGTCAGTTGTAGATACATTAGTTCCATAGGTAAGAAATGCCACTATAACATATATTTTATGGACAAATCTCAAGAATAAGCATCAAGCATTGTATTTGAAAAATTGTTTGTCTTCCATGAAGTTGAAAGGAGGATTAATCTCTGAATATTTGTTTTAGTTAAAGGATCTCAGTAATCATTTGTCTACTATTGGGAAGCCACTAGATGATGAGGATATGGTTTCTTTGGTGATGTGAATATTTCCACCCTCCTTTGATTCATTTGTTGAGTCAATTCATTTATTTAGGGAGACTCAAACACTTATGTTTGAGAAGCTATCAACATTACTTTTGCAGAAGGAAATGAGACTAGATCAAACTGAAACATCAACTTCATCCATAGTTACAGAGAGTACATTTACTGCATAGTACAAAGGCAAAGGGAAACATAACAATTCTATCAATATAGCCAAGAAACCTAAATTCAGATGTTATTACTATGATAAGATTGGACATTGCAAGAGAGATTGTCAGAAAAGATAATATGAATTGGAAAGAGGTCAAAGGAAATCAAGACATGCGAATGTTGCTAAAGGAAATGAAGAAGCAACATGTGAGTTTTCATTTGTGTCATCACAACATCAATTAGCAAAATCTACAACCTAGTATTTCGATTCAGGTGCATCTCACCATTACACATGTCACAAGGACTGATATGTAAATTTAAATGAAGATAAGAGCCATAGAGAATATGTTTCTTCATGTGGTGACTGGAATACTATATTAGAGGATGTGGGGATTTTTTTGTCACATTGAACAATAATTTAAGTTGTACCTTCAAGAATGTTCGATATGTTCCTAACACGAACAAAAATATTTTGTCTATTAGTGAGATAATAAAAAATCCTAATCTTTCTGTGAACTTTCAAGAAAACATAACATTCAAAATTTTCCTTATGAGAACACACACGTGCACACACACACACATAGCCAACTAGTGGATTAAATATGATGAGGGAAAATTTTAGGGGCTATATATCCCTAATGGGCTAATCTTCCATGCTTTTTCCAAAAAAGATTCATAAATTTCCATTTTTTCCCAAATTTTATAGAAAATATATAAATCCTTAGAAATTTGAATATTTTAACAAAAATATCACTAAACATTTTATAGTTTGCATATTAGTGACTAGTAAGATTCGCCAAGGTTTCTACATTATGAAATTAAATTTACATCCTTAAAATTATCCCTGAATATAACCTGACTAATATACTAGTTTTCAATGGACATTTTTAATTCAATTCAATTATTATTAATTCACATTATGGATTATATTCTCTTCACAAAATTATCTCTAAGGATGGACCACAATAGTTTGGTCTAAAACGTTGATTTAAAAATGGATGCACTATCTTCGAAAAATTATTCATACTAAAAAAAAATGTATGTTTTCTTCTCTTCACGATAACAAGGTAATTGATATTGGTATTGGTAAGAAAGGGTTGTGTAAACTTTTTGATCTAAATACAACAAAAACATATGCACTAGCCGCAGTAGAGAATAGCAATGTACTTTGGCATGAAAGGTATGGACATCTAATTTATAATATTCATCTATATGTAGTAAAAATAATGATCCAGATGGATGTCGGTGGCCTCCCACCTATTCCAACTGACTCATCTTGGCCCTAAACAATGTTTTTAGGGCCATTTTGAGGCCCTAAAACAACGTTTTTGAGGCCCTAAACAATATTTTTAGGGCTCTCTGTAGTCAAATTGTTCACAAATTTAAATTTCCTCGGATAGACCTTTCCAACGGGCTATCGTGCGCCTAAAACGGAGATCGTATGCAAAAGTTATGACCCCGTGAAGTTGATGTACTAACTTACCCCAACGGGGCCCACATGACTTTTGGTGCTTCATCTCCTAGGGTTAGGTTTTTGGATGTCTATGGTTTTGGCATTCCTGTTTATTGTAAAAAGGCTTGAAGAGCCTCATTGTAACCATCTTCTTGCAAATGATCGCAGTCGTTACATCTCTTCTTAATGATAAGCCAACACCTTTCTAGCAAGCTTGTTTTCTGTTGCATTTTATAGTTTCAACACAATTTTTTATTGAATAGAAACCAGTTTTAGTGTATCTATGTTATTGTATATTTTTTGTTCTTTTGTTTTTATGTTAAGAATAATAATAATCTATATTCATTTCATAAAATCTGGATCAGTGGTATCAGAGCGGTTTGTTCCTTGTTGTTCTTAATGCATGTCCCCGATGAGGTCAAGGTACAAAGAATTGGGTCTCAAGATTGTTTCTCTTGAGGAAAAAATCTCTCGCACGCCCGAGCGACGTCTCATGGTGGGAGGAAAGAAAGACGATGGGACAGGAGATCCTTTCAAAATGTTTCTCGAGGAATCCCTTACGCAATAGAGGAATGAAATGATGGATAGTTTTACGCAAATCCTTCAGCGACTACCAATAGGCAATGCATATTCCTCAAGCGGAGGGTCCGCCCCCTTCAAGGTACAAATCAACTTTGATATTCCCATATTTTAAGATTAGATAGACGCAAATGTTGTAGACAAATGGTTGAATCTTCTAGAAAGGTATTTTTTTGTCCATAACTTTTCGAACAAAGAAAATATTACATTTGCACTCCTCAAAGTCGTTCCCCATGTCAAAGATTGGTGGGAGACTTTCTGTGAGCAAAAGGAAGCAGAGGAATCCTCATTATTTACATTCGTGGTCACCTGGGAGTCCTTCAGGGATGTTATCAAGGAACAATACTATCATGTCAGAAGTTATGACAACCTCTATACAAAATGGAACACATTACCGCATGAAAGAGACCAAGCAGTGCCAGAGTTCACAAATATATTCCATACCTTGTGCACCAATACGGGTATAAAATATTCTGAGCGACATCTGGTGCTCAATTATCGTGGAGGTCTTCATAGATACATCTAGGATGAAATGGATTTTTTGGACATTTCGTCCTTGGGCGCAACTTATCGATATGTCGTCAAAATTGAGCAAAATATTAAACAAAAGACACGGAAATTTGGGCCTGGGAACCCCTCACATAAAAAACAAGTAAAGGGAAGCCCCAACCCATGGAACAAAGGATAGAGAAAATACGAAAAACCTCATGACAACCAGTCTAGGCCGCAAGCAAAGAAGGACACCGGAAAGACAAAGAAAGATACCGGGAAGTGGTGCGACTTCCATAAGATCCCCTGGCATAACACTGCTAATTAATGCTCAAAGCAATTGTTGGTGGCTGAGGTGAAAGCCTTTGAATTATATGCGGGTTCCGAATCTGAGTCAGAAACAAGAAGGGGGAGACAGATCATTGACACGGAACCGAGTGCCACCATTGCTACCACCAAGGTCTATCCCGGTGAACCAGTTGAGCCAGAAGAAGGCGAGCGCCTCTTTCTTTCACAGATGTGGGTAAAAGGCACCCCACTGCACTTTATCGTTGATAGTGGTAGCCAGAAGAAGCTCATATCATAAGAGGTCTTCAAGTGGCTATCCCTACCGAAAACACCTCACTCACAACCCTACACGATTGGATAGCTTCGCTAAGGAAGCGATCTCCATGTCATCCAACAGTGTCGCCTGTTGTACGACATCAAGCCCTTCAAAGATGAGGTATTGTGTGATGTTTCTCCTTTCGAAGGTTGTAATGTTCTTTTGGGAAAACTTTATTTATGGAAACATCATGTTGTATATGAGTCTAGGCCTCACAGTGTTATTTTCACTTTGAATAGGAAATTGTACAGGATACCCGAAGCAGTCCCACCTAGTGCTATTTCTTTGATCTCTACCAAGCAATGTAGGAAGGTCATCTCTCAGACCGGGAAGTTTTTCTTCTTCGTAATTCACTCTCAGAGCAAGCGAAATATTGCAGCCACATCCAGGGCCTCCACAGTCAACCTCTCCACATAGAAGAAGCAAGTGGGCAAGGTCATGGAAGAATAAAAAGATATATTCTCCTCGCCTACTGGGGTACTTCTGCATTGTCAGGTCAAGCATCCCATCGATCTAACCCATGGCGCACTATTACCCAATGGGCTAGTCTATCGCCTCTCTCTATTAGAGAATGAGGAGATCAAGTGACAAATCCAATAACTTCTCCACAAGGGGCACATCCGCCCCAGATCCTTGCCTTGTGGGAGCCCAATCATGCTGGTGCAGAAGAAAGATGAGACCTAACAACTCTGCATTGATTATTGTGCCCTTAATAAAATCACAGTCAGGAACCGATACCCGATTCCCTAATCGACGATCTCCTTGATCATCTCAAGGGGGACAAATACTTCATTAAGATTGATCTGGAGTCTGGCTACCACTAGGTCCCCATAGAACAGACAGATGTATGGAATACCACCTTCAATTCAAAAGAAGGTCTCTTTGAATGGTTGGTCATGCCCTTTGGTTTGAAAAATGCTCTAGAAAATTTCATGAGGATGATGACCGATATCTTGCGACATTTCACCAATAATTTTTTAGTGGTGTATTTGGATGACATCCTCATCCACAACAAGACTTGGGTGAAACACTTGCATCATATTCAACAGGTTTTGCACACCCTGCGGCAGCACAAGCTATATGCCAAATTGGAAAAATCCTCCTTCG
This sequence comes from Picea sitchensis, assembly GCA_010110895.2. Lineage (NCBI taxonomy): Eukaryota > Viridiplantae > Streptophyta > Pinopsida > Pinales > Pinaceae > Picea > Picea sitchensis. Next base: position 35,241 of record SNQJ01S0120759.1, read on the forward strand.
GTATGGACAGGGTCCAGTACTTAGGCTACATCATGGAGAACATGGTGTGCATGTGGATCCAGCCAAGATCCAGGTCATATGTGACTGGCCAGCCCCAATCACAATCACTGAGCTTCAGAGCTTCTGAGGCCTTGCCAATTTCTATCGTAAGTTCGTGTTGGGATTCTCCCATATTGCATGGGCCCTCAGCCAAGTAACCAGGGGTGGTGGTAAGGAAAAAAATTTGTGGGGCCTATCCCAATAACAAGAATTCGATGATTTAAAACTACGCTTGTGCTCATCCCTAGTACTTTCATTATCGGACCTGCAACAACCCTTTGAGATCGAGACAAATGCTTCTGGGCACAATTTTTACTCAACACGGCCACCCTGTGGCCTACCATAGTGAGACACTATCATATGTTGTATGTAAGTACCCTAATTACGACAAAGAAATGTACTCCATTGTGCAAGCCTGCTGACAGTGGAGACATTACATTCTCAGGAAGGAGACTGTCATCCAGATGGATCATAAGCCACTGCAGTTCATGCAGACACAAGGAAAATTGCAGAATGATCATCATTAGAAGTGGTACACATACTTGCAGCAGTTCCACCTCAACATCAAGTATAAAATAAGCAGTACCAACTGAGTCCCTAATTTCCTCAACTGACCTTCAGTCATGACACTCACCATGGTGCTAGAATCTTGGGGCCACGAGACCTCTGGATGGCCCAACCTCTATGAGACAAACCCTAACTTCACCACCACATACCAAATGTTGGGAACAAACTCAGTTGTAACTAATTTTCATCTTGAGGATGGGCTATTGTGCTGACTGGGCCATATATGTGTTCCGTCAAGCGAGTGAGCGAAACTAATTTGGGAAGCCCACTACAGTCGAGTGGCAAGAAACTTTGGTGTCAAAAAGAAAATGGCAGTGTTGTAGAAACATTTCTACTGGCCAAAACTTCGATAGGATGTCAGCAAGTACATCGGGCCCTCTACTGCCTGCGTCATTTCCAAACCAACCACGGAGAAATAGCGCATGTACACCCCCCTGCCTACTCCTGACAGGCCATGGGAATCCATCTCAATGGACTACATGTTGGGATTTTCGTCCACCAAGAGGGGAAATGACTGTGTTTTGTGGTTTTTGATCACTTTTCGAAGATGGTGATCCTGACCGCTAGCAAGAAGAGCATCACAACAGAGGCCACTGCCAAGATCTTCTTTGAACGAGTATGGGTACACTTTGGAATCCCACAAACCATTGTCTCAGATCGGGACAGTCGGTTCCTCAGCACATTCTGGTCGAGCCTCTCATCACTACTGGACACCAAGCTCACCAAATCCACTGCCTTCCACCCCCAAATAGATGGAAAAACTGATGTCGTCAATCGAATGATCGTGCATATCCTATGCATGTATAATTCCAAGCACCCCCACACATGGGATGAGATTCTTCCCCATGTTCATCATAGCTACAAAGATGAGATTCTTCCCCATGTTCATCATAGCTACAAATGATCCCTACATAGCTCAACCAACCACATCCCCTTTCAGGTCGGGTTGAGATTCCAACCATTGGGTCCCATGGATGTTGCACTACCTCTTGTGGCCACCCCGACCGACTCATCTCCTGCTCCAACTGAAGATAAAAATCCTCCCAATTCATTGAGTGGATCCATCACATCCTCCAACAAGTTCATGATATTTTATAGAATTCCAATGCCAAGTACAAGCAACTCCATGATCAATACCAGGTACCACATAAGTTTCAGGTAGTGGGCAAAGTGTCGTTCCACTTTTATAAAGAATTCCTTACAGGGCCCCATCAAAATCTTCACCCACTCCATTATGGACCTTACACTACCACCAAGGTTGTGGGTGACAATTATTTTGAGCTCAACATTCGCCCTTTCCTTGGCCTGCACCCAATGTTCAATGTGGATCTCCTTCGGCCATATTTCCCACCATTATTGGACACCTCGGAGATAGTAGAACAATTGACACCCATAGATATCAACCCTGACTACATGCAACATGAATCCAGTGATTATATTGTGGAGACACAGGTCAAGGGCACCCGCCAACAAAGGATCCAACTTTTTTGAGTTTTCAAAGCAGGGAAGCTCCTGCACCAAGTCAAGTGGCTCACCTGAGGCCAATTTTAGCAGAAATTTCCTCATCTGATGGGGGAACTCAACGCAATGGAGACCATTTATTCCTAATGGGGGAGGATGTATCCATATGGGTTTATGTGGCCTCCCACCTATTCCAACTGGCTCATTTTGGCAGTTTTCCAGTTTGGTAGTTTTTTTCTAGTTTTTGGGTCCCCGACTTTCGGGGTCGTTTTGAGGCCCTAAACAACGTTTTTAGGGCATGCCACAATCAAACTATAGAAAAATTTAGAGTCTGACGACCACATGTGTATTCCTTAGGTAGACCTTTCCAATGGGCTATCGTGCATCTAAAACAAAGATCGTGTGCAAAAGTTATGACCTTGAGAAGTTGATGTACTAACTTACCCCAACGCAACCAACATGACTTTTGGCACTTCATCTCCTAGGGCTAGGTTTTTGGATGTCTAGAGTTTTGGCATTCCTGTTTATTGTAAAAATTCTTGGAGAGCCTCATTGTAACCATGTTCTTGCGAATGAGCGCAACCATCACATCTCTTCTCAGAGATAAGCCGCCACCATTCTAGCAAGCTTGTTTTTCGTTGCATTTTATAGTTTCAACACATTTTATTATTGAATAGAAACCAATTTTACTGTATCTATGTTATTGTATCTTTGTTATTCTTGTGTTTCTATGTTAAGAATAATAATATTATGTATTCATTTTGTTCTTCTCATAAAATCTGGATCAACTAATATGGTGGATAGGCTTCCATCCATTCAAGAATGTCAGAATGTATGTACAAGATTTCAGATGGGAAAACAACATCGATAATCATTTGATACTAATAAATTATGGTGATCCAAAGGAGTTTTGGACCTAAAACATGAAGATTTGCATGGTCCAATGAAGACACCTAGAATGTCTTGAGCAAAGTATTTCCTACAACTGGTTGATGACTTCTCAAGGAAAATGTGGGTTTACTTTCTGAATAAAAATTCATATTATTTTTCAAAGTTTGTACCATGGAAATATTTGGTAGAGAAATAAACATGAAATATTATCAAAGTTATAAGATATTAGAATGGAGGTGCGCATGTTTCAACTCGGTTTAAGGCATTCTACAAAAGGAAGGTATACATAGGAAGTATAGCACTCCATACACTACACACAAAAAATGGAATTATGGAAATGAGGAATATGATAGTTATGGAGATGGAAAGATGCATAGTGCTCATCTAGAATGTACCATACCGTATTGGGAAAAAGAAATAAATATTGAAGTTTACATCCTTAATAGAAGTCCTTATAAAGCTTTGCAAAATATAAATCCCAATGAAGCATAGTCTGACATAAAACATTCTTTAAGCAATTTTCATGTTTTCATTTGTATTTATTTTTCCCATATTCCTAAGGAAAAAAGAAGTAACTTGGATGCAGAAAGAAACATATATATTTTTGTTAGCTACATTGAGAAATCTAAAGTGTACCGACTACTAGATGTCTCTACAAAAAAATTGTGATTAATAAAGATGTTGTTGTAAATGAGAAAATAACATTACTCTCTGATAATGGTACATCTACAGATAGTAGTGTATGGGAAATTGTCACTAATCTAGGAACAAGTTTTGGTATTTAAAAAAAACATGGATAAGATCTGAAAGCATCAGAGGAGTCAAGCTTCAGGAAGGGATTTAGTGAAGAAGTGAAGGATTCTCATCATTCACAACTAAATAAAGAAGGCCAACACAAGAGACTGAAGTGGTACTATAACATGATGTTTGATATTAGGGAAGATGAATTTCTCAAGGAAATGGAAGGCCAATCAACACGATTGAGAAAGAAAATTTTGAAAGGTGGTGAGCATGTAATTTTTTCTATTTTGCAGGTATTTGAAATGAGCACATTTGAAGAAGCCAAATGAAAACCCAAATGGGAAGATTCCATGAAGGAAAAATACGATGCCTTGAAAAATGCAACTTGGGTGCTATCAACATTGCCTCCAGGAAAGAAATCCATTGGTTATAAATGGATTTTTAAAGTCAAGTATAATATAGATGGTTCTTTGGATAAAAAAAAAACTTGTCTTGTTGCCAAAGGATATGCAAATGTGGAAGGGGTTGACTATGAAGAAAAAATTTCCCCAACTGTAAAGTGTTTATGTTTGGTAGTTGCGGGAGGTACTTTCCCTCCTAGATGACCTTTCTTAGATGAGAAGAAGATTCTATAAGAAAGAGAACCATTGAACAAATGTGGAAATACCCCAAAAGAGAAGTCGACCCAAAAGAATAAAGAATAATGAAGTGACACCATCCTAGAGGAGAAGTCGGCCTAATAAGGAGGACAAGACTATAAATACAAGGTGCCTTGGCTCATTTGATACACTCACACACACTCTCTCATCCACAAAAAAGGACAGTACAATTCTAAGGAAGGTGGTGCAGCAGCTGTAGTAGTAGAAGGTTCTTATTATTCAGTCTTTGTGGTAACTCTCTCTTGTGTGCTACCCTTAGTAGAGGTGTGATACTCTTGTATGGTGTTTTTGTTGTAGTTGGAGTGGTATTTTTGGTTGTATATTTAGCTAGCCATTGTGTTATGGTTTATATGTTGGTTCATGATTGGAATTGTTTGGACAAAATTTCTCTAAGAAAGGTTGGATGAGATTTTCTCCCATTTGGGGTTTTCCCAGGATAAACTCTTGTGTCTTCTTGTGCTTTTTACAGGTGCTCTTATTTTTAGTACATGATATAAATTCTAATGTGAAATAATATCTAAATATATTGGTAAACCTAATTTCTCTGTAAAATTGAATAAAATCTAACATGGTGTCAGAGTTGGTTACCTTCAGAACAATCTAACCACTAGAAGGAAGATCATATTTACCGCAGTAACTTGTCGTTGCCAAGATCATTGAGAACTATCCTAATATCATTGGGGTTAATTCCTTCACTAGGAAGTTCCCCCTGCCCTAGAACACCCCCTGTAACCTTCAATTTGCAGGTTGGTGAAGTCCAAAAATTTGGAATTTCTTAGATATAGGGTTTCTACCGGCAAGAATGAGTACCCGTATGAGAGTTGAAGATAGACTGGATGGAGCAAATAAATTCAGATCCTACAATAATAGAGCACTCTTAATTCTAGAAGAGAATGAGTTATTGGATCATGTCAAGAAGGTACTTCCCAAACCAAAAGAAGACAAATCCAAATCAAAGTTCATGAAGAATGAAGTTAAGGCCAAAAGGATCTTGACAGACTCGATTAAGGATCATATGATACCAAATGTATCAAAACTGAAGACACCAAAAGAAATGATTGATTCCCTAACTAGAATTTATGAAAGCAAGAATACCAGCCAGAATCTTACTCTAAGGCATCAACTCAAAAACTTGGCAATGAACAAGTTAGAAAAAATATTCAACTATTTCATGAAAATATCACAGATTAAGGACCAATTAACAGCTATTGGAGACTCAGTAGATGATGTAGAGCTTGTGACCACTACACTCAATGGATTTACCTCCTCCTGGGAACCATTTTTTCAAGGGATTTGCACAAGGAGTAAGTTGCCCAAGTTTGACAAGCTATGGATAGACTGTACCCAAGAAGAGTTTAGGTTTATATCCAAAACACAAAAGACAAATGATGACCAAAATCAAGCTCTTTTCGCCCATGTGAAGAAAAGGAAGGATAGAAGAGAATCCAGTCCGAAGAGAGCTAAAAGACCACATTACAAGAAGGATGCATCAAAGGTCAGATACTACAGTTCCATAAGTTGGGACATTATTCCTTTTAATGTCCTCATAGGAAGGAGACATGAAAGAATCATGCACATGCAACAGGCACGAAGACAAAGGAGTCAAAAGATGAAAAATATGTATTTGTCTCAGCACTCACATGTACTATCACTCAGGGGAGTGATACTTGGTTCATGGATAACAGTGCTTCCAAGCACATGACTGGATTCATAATTTCCCTTACAAACTTGACAAAAAAGATCCCATCCCTTCAAGTGGATCTTGGGGATGATTCCATACATGCATTCAAAGGAGTAGGAGAAGCCTCACTTCAACTTGACTCAGGTAAGCCTATTTCAATTAAGGATGTGTTGTTTGTACAAGGATTGAAGAGGAATCTTATTTCCATTTTTTCTTTATAAGATAAAGGTTTTAGGGTAGAATTTGTGGATGTACAAGTTCTACTGTGGCCAAAGAATTCAAACATAGATTCATCTACCGTGATTGGTGTTTGAGATGGAGGACTATATAAATTTAAGGGACACCAAGAACAATCCCTTGTACAAAATTATGTTAGCAGTAGTGAGAGATGGCACCGGAGACTTTCTCACCTAAACTACAGAGCACTACCAATACTAAGCAATACGGTTACAGGTCTACTAGACATGTAGGTAGAACATGATGGGATTTGTAAAGGATGCACACTTGGAAAGAATGCCAAGAAAATTTTTGCAAATAGTGACAGTAGATCCCAAGGGATCATGGACATCATACATTCATATGTATGCAGACAAATGATGGTTCCCTCCCTATGAAATTTTGTATACTATGTCATTTTTATAGATGACTACTCACGGAAGACATGGATCTACTTCTTGAAAGAAAAGGATGAAGTCTTCAATAAGTTTCAAGAATTCAAGGCTTTGGTTGAGAATTTATCTAGAAGAAATATTAAAATCTTGATATTTGATAATGGAGGTGAGTATACCTCAAATGAGTTCAAGGACTTCTATAGAGAAGCATGGATTAAGAGGGAGCCAACAAATCCCTACAATCCCCAGAAAAATGGGGTTGCAGAAAGGAAGAACAGATCTATTATGGAAGTTGCCAAAGTGATGATCCATGAACAGAACCTACCCATGCACTTATGGGAAGAAGAATTCAGTACAACCATGTACATTTTGAATATAAGTCCTCACAGGATATTAGGGAACAAGACACCTGAAGAAGTATTCACCTGAAAGAAACTAGAAGTCGGTCACTTGAGGATATTGGGTTTCCTAGTGTATATGCATGTTCCCAAGGAGAAGAGAATGACGTTGGACCTTTTAGGAAGAAAGGGCATATTTGTTGGATAAAATGAGACTTCGAAGGATTACAGAATATATTTTCCCAGACAGAGACATATTGAGGTCAGTCAGGATGTGACATTTGATAATGAAGCCTTTAAAAGATCTATGGAGTCTCACTTAGATGAGGACAGAGAAGAGAAGGACACTCCAAGGGATGATGTCATGGTTGACTCTAATTCAAGTGAACCTATTCTAGAGGTTCAGAATGAAGTGGAAGAGTCATAAAAATCGGTAGATCCACCCAGAGAAACTGTTGTTACCAAAAAGAGACCATCTTGGATATGGGACACCTTGGAGGAAGTTGAAATACATGCAACTCTTAAAGGCTCTTTCATAGAGAGCAAGAGACCACACAGATTTCTCAGCTATGTGGCGCTGATGAGAAAAATCATTGATGCAGAACCTTCCACTTTTGATGAGGCTACCAAGCATAAAGAATGGAAGGATTCCATGATGGAGGAGTATCAGTCCATCATGAAGAATGATGTGTGGTAAGTGGTCCTGAGACCAGAAGGGATGTCAGTAGTAACTTCCAAGTGGATCTACAAGATAAAGCATGTTGCAGATGTCATCATAGAGAAGTACA
>SNQJ01S0120759.1:53295-67993 GCA_010110895.2 Picea sitchensis
ATGATATGCCCCAAATAATGAATTTGTTTCTGATAAAATGAGCACTTGCTCAATTTGGCATACAACTGATGCTCCCTTAATACTTGCAACACCATCCTCAAATGATGTTCATGCTCTTCCTCTGACTTGGAATATATAAGAATTTCATCCAAAAAGACAATGACAAACATGTCCAAATACTCTCCGAAAACGCCATTCATTAAGAACATGAAAATAGTTGGTGCATTTGACAACCCAAATAGCACCACTGTGAACTCATAATGACCATACCTTGTCCTGAAGGCGGTCTTGTTGATATCTTCTTCTTTAATCATTACCTAATGGTATCTTGATCTGAGATCTATCTTTGAAAATATATTTGCATCCTTCAATTGATCAAAGAGGTCATCAATCATTGGCAGAGGATAATTGTTCTTAACAGTCACTTTATTCAACTTTCTGAAGTAAATTCACAACCTTAGTGTTCCATCTTTCTTTCTCACAAACAAGACTGGGGCACCCCAAGGTGACACACTTGGGTGTATATACCCCTTCTTCAGAAGTTCTTCAAGCTGCATTTGCAACTCCTTCAATTCTGGTGTACTCATTCTGTAAGGTGTCTTTGATACTAGCACTACTCCAGGCATTAAATTTATAGAGAAATCAATGTCTCTCCTTGGGGGTAGTCTGGGTACCTCCTTGAACACATCTTCAAAATCTTCCAGGACTGCATAATCTTCCAAATTTGGCACCTTATCTCTAGGTGTCTCCGCCAAATGCGCTGCAATTATTTGACACCCTTTTCTGTAACATTTCTTCGGCTGCAATGCTGAAATGTCTCTAATGGTTACTTCCCTCAGAATTCCCTATACTTTCCTTAGTTTCCCTTCCTCATCCAGGAAAGTAAATGCTTTGTTGTGACAGTCTAGGAGAGTGTGATGTTGGTCCAACAAATCCATCCCAATTAGACAGTCATAGGAACCTAAAGGAAAGATGTTTAAATATGACTTGTTGTTCAGTCCATTCATGTCTATGAGGCATGAATTAACCATCTTATTAACTTTTCTTCTGGCTCCTATAGCCAGTTGCACCAACCAGGATTTCCCATGCTTGCTTCTTGGCAATTTCAAACTTTCCACCATCTTAGGGTCTATATAACTATGACTAGCTATTGAATCAATTAAAATAGTAATGGTTTGGTTGTTGATCATACCTTCCACTTCAATCATGTGGAACTGATACTCTTCTTTCTTGTTGTCCAGGGCTGCATAAATCCTTGGCACATATCTGCCCATGTCCTCCACTGTTTCAGCTTGTTGTACATTGTGAACAGCCCTACCTTTTTCACCTCTGTGAGGACAATCTCTGAACCTATGATCTCCTTTACAACCCCAACATTGCATAGGTGGTTGCCTTGGCCCTTAACCCCCTGTGTCAATCGTTCTCGGTCCTTTAGGCATTTTCTTTCCTTGTGGATTATTTTTGAAGAATGGTGGCTTAGCTCCCTTCTTCCTCTGAACCGTCTTGAATTTCTTATTGTCTTCCCAAGCCTTTTGGAAAGCTGGCCTTGCTTTCTGCTAATCATATAGGAATTTATCTCTCCTTATGGTCTCTTCTAATGTCTTGGGATCATCATACTTTATTTTGTCACTGATGAACAATGGAAATCCACTCAAATACCTTTGAATTTTGACTATCTCATCCTTGATGAAAGAGACATACTTCAATAGTTCCAAAAACCTTCTCTCATATTCATCTATGGTCATATTTCCAAGCTTGAGTTCAAAGAACTCTTTCATTTTCTTGTCAATGTATCTCTTATTCAAGTACTTCTTCTCAAAATACTTCTTGAATTCCCTCCAAGTAACACTTTTCTCTTCAATGTGTTGTACCTGCACAAGTTGATCCCACCACATTGAGGCCTTTCCTTTGAGTTGATAGATAGCAATTTTTCCTTCTGCATGAGAAGAATAATTATGCAATTGAAAATACTTTCTCATGCCTAGAAACCATGTTTCTGCATCTTCATCCTTCTTGTGCTCACCATCAAATGTAGGAGGTTTGATTTTGTTCATTTCTCCTCGGAACTCATCCACTCCAGATATCTTATACCTTCTGACAAGGGATAGACTTGAGTTTTTTCCTTCTCTCTTATTGGAATGCCTTGGGGAATGATGGTGATGTCTACTAACACTTCTTTCTTTTCTTTTCTCATCTGAAGGTTTGTGACTTCCAGATTTACTTGAGCCACTCTCCTTAACCAATTTCTTTTCTATTATGTTCAATCCCTCCAATAACTTGATGTTGAAGTCATCTTGTTGCTCTTTGGCTCTCATAAGCCTTCGTTATCAGCTTTATGGCTTTGGAAATCCTTCTGCAAATTCTTAATGGTCTCATCCATATTCATGTTTTCATTCCTTTCTTCTCCATGTCCGTTGGAGTTCGTTTCTTCAATGCCCAAATGGACATCCACCCCTCTGCTCTCATCTTGCTGACTGTAATTCCCCTGTGCTTCTTCCATTCCTATGGAATCCGCATTGGTCTGATCTGATCTAGTTGTTGTTAATTACGCAAAACATGTAGCCATCGAAACTTATCAAGCTAATAGTTCAATAATTCATGAAAAATATGAACCATTTTGGTTCAATATATACATCAGAATTATTTCTCCTGATTTCCTGGTGTTATCACCATGACAATTCTAGATAAGACCCAAGTCTTAAAAACATAGACACGCAGTGCCTTCAGAGATACATCTATGCAAGAATGTGTTTTGTTGAAACCACTTTCGCTAAGACTCGATATCATGTGTCTCAACATGTCAAATCCACCGCTAGTGGAGCGGGTGATGGCTAGTCAGATCACCCCATTTCACTTTTTCAGTACTTCGCAGCCATCTGACATCAACTGAACGCCTCCATGTAATGAACTCAAAATCTAATCATTCAAAATGGATTAGCCGAGCATGGAAACCCAACACTCTTGTACGTAATCCATCTGCGCTTCATAATTGGAATTCTATAACTACCAATCCTCAAGTATGAAGGTATATGCGTATCCATAACCAAAGTAATCTCCAAATCGCTCGACTTTCTTCTCTTTGTAAAAGCATTTCGGTATCCACAACCTGAGATACATGGACAAGGCTAAATCTAGTGAGACTGGTTATTCGGGAAACATGCTAGACTTTCGTGTGAATAAGGAGGAAAGGGTCCTTGCGCACATTCTAGCAACTAAATTCCACACAGAGCCAGCTATAGACTCACAGTTGGAAGTCAGGCTGAATCCCACTATGAAGGATTTAGTCATCAACAGGCCAGCTGCTAAGAAGAAAAGGAGCAAGCGACAGAAGAAGGAGGAATCCACAGCTGAAATGACCGAAAGTGTTGGAGAGAATCAATCGGTCTGGTTAGATTCTTTAAAGGAGGAGATATCTAAGATGAAGTAAGTCTTCAACTAAAATTAAGTATGTTTCAACAAATTTTTGAACAGCTGATAGTGGAGGTAAGGAGCACCGGAGATGATAGGCTTGTTCTTAAACGACCCTTTTTACAACAGGATAATTGCTATCATCCCCCTTTTGTAATTTTGTGATTAATACGATTATATAAATATAGAAGCGGATTTAGGACAGTTTATTACAAAATTCTATCTAGTGGTGTTATGAGTCTTACTTTCTTTTATAGTATGCTTTTCTTGTAAGATTATATTTCACTTCTATCTGTCTGAATCAAAGGAATATAAAACTCAGAATTCCTTTTAATTAATGCTTCGATGCGGTTGTGTGTTTCTTTTTCTTCTAATATTATGCAAATTAAAATCAGACTCATCTCCTTCCAAATGACTTCACGGGCACTAAACTTCGACCTGTACATCCATATTTATCGTGCATAGCAACATCACAAGGTAAAACGCTTTTTCACGCACCTATATCCACTATGAATTTCTTCTTCGTCACGCCGACAACTTGTGCGCACTACTTTTGCATTGTGCGCCAATATCCACTACGCACAGTTTTGGTATCGTGCACCGATACTCCACATGCATTTCTCCCTATGCATTGCACCATGTCAAATTTCAATATGTTCCATCGTGCACAATTATCAGCATGCACCATTGAATACATTGTCGCGAGACAACTTATACTCATACTATGCACGTACCAACAAAACTCCTTTGTGTTATGCAATACTTGCGCATCTGATGTGCACATTACTATGTGTGTGGTCACCGTGCAAGGATAAATTCATCACGTGCATCTGCACATAATAATCTTCCGCGCGGCGCCACAATTTACCGCGCACACTTGCACGCCAATGTTTTCCGCACGGTGCCAAAATTTACCATGCACGTCTGCACGCCAACATTTTCCTTGGATGCTCCGTGACTTGAATTTTGGTCACTTTGAAGTTACTCTTCCATGAATATTCGCTTCAATGGAACCCCTTTGGCCCATCCAGGCTCAGTATTGAAACTGGAGATCTGATACCAATTTGTAACGTCCCCCGGCGAGCCACAGGCCGGGGAATGCCTCTCCAGATCAATCTCTCATGCTTTGACACCAGTTGGTAACATCCCCAGCCTTAAATAGGTTGGGCCATGCTACTCTAGGGAATGCTTTCATTCTCTTATTGTGGAACATATGGTAACATACCCAGTAATCAACTGAGCTATGCCACATAAATTTTCTCTTCAAACTGCATGCAACTTAAACATATACATACAACACTCTTGCGGACGCTTTACATATAACCATAAACAAACAATTACATTTTGTAGTATATGACTTTATATTGAAATAACAGTAACCACAGATATGCATCATATACAGGGAAATACCCATAACATACAGGAAATTATAATCACATATATGATAACCCATAACATAAGCACATAATTAACAATGCAGCATATAATTTTATCATACGATTGATACTTATCTTGGAAAGATTGCCACCAACTATGTACAGACCGTCCATGAACCTCCCAACCTTAGACTACACTGTTCATCACTCTCAACAGTGAGTCACCCCCAAGCTGGGACTGAACTCGACCCAGGTAAAGGGTTCATAACCAGGCTAAGGCTCATGGACAACAGGAAAGACTCCGTCTCAGGTGCTCACTCAACTAACAACCTACAACCTCTCATTCCCCACATGACTGTCCCACCCAAGGAAGTGTGCCCCTTCTCTGCTTAACAGTCCCTCGTCTGGCCCACTTCCCTTCCAGGGCTTCAGCAACAGGCCAGACCAGAAGTCTCAGAGCACTGTAGCTGCATTTTAGCACCTTCGGGAATCAATCCCCGATAATTCTCTCGCTCGGAGAATTTCTCACGGGCCTGACAACCCACTTCTTCAATCTTGCTCCAAGTTAACCAGGTACACCAGCGAGAAAAGGCTATCGAAACAGGCTCAGATATGGTGAAATGGATGTCTCAAGGATAACGGACTGCATGAGTGAAAATGGTCATGGAATCATTGACTGGATAACTGAGTGATGGAAGGAATCATCGTCCCAACTGATCATGGTAGTGATGGTGAGAATGATGGTCAAGTTGTTGGTTAGAATCCCCGTGAAAAGTGACTAAAAGAGCTAAGTCCCCACGATATGAATGCATGTCCCCAACTTGACACTTGTCATATCGGAATCTACTTTGGTCCACTTGTCCCCAACTTTAGAGCTTAGGATAAAATAATTATCCATACTTTAGGCTTTAGGACATATTAATATAATATTCCCTTTTTGGCTTAAGCTCTCTAGCTTAGCCCTTTCCCTTGACTTTTGGCCCTCCCTTTCCCTAACTGGTGAAGTTCAGTCCCCCATATATGTTATCGTGGTCGGTCTATGTGCAACGATGTATTTTATATTAATCATGAGACATGTACAAAATAGGTGCACTGGCCTTTAGCATCTAGGCGCTCCAGCCTAATATGAAAACATAAGAATCCCATCTTATAATAACTAGCTCACCAGCCTATAACACATATCATATACACGAGGCTCGTTGTCCTCCATACTGCGTGCACTTTAGTTACTGCACGCGGTATCCGAGAATGTGCATACTACATCATTTTACTGCGCAATTCATGCACGTACTATGCCATGGGAGGTGCATTACAAAATGATGTCAAAACAGCTCACCAACTTAAGTACACTTATATTACATTTACAATTGGGTTCGGTCGAGGGATATTACACCATCCACAGAGGCACCCACTGGTAAGCCATCCCTGCTATCACTGCACCTTTTTCCCAAGCATCCCATCCACCTCACTCACCTGCATGACTTGGATTTAATATTTTCCAGAAACATCCCTCTACCAGTATACACTAGCCCAATAGGACGTCCTGTCACTTTCCCCAAACTTGTATTGCAGACTTGTATAATCTCATTGAGCACTAGACTGGGGTAAAGGGATTTTATGCACATGTTTAATAAATATTGATGATTAGATGTGATTGACATTGCTATGATCCCCGTGACTTGTGATCCCATAAAGGGCGTAATTGTTGATGTGCAGGATCATGCCTGATGGGCAGGTACACATGGGGAGATGATCAATTCGGACCTCCATGGGGCTGAAGAGCCCACTCGATGGATGTTGAGACCCCAGTAGGTGGAAGAGACAGGGCAGAGCGTTTGTACCAAGGAAGAGCAGAAGAATCCATCAAAGGCAGCTGAGCAGACCTGTACCTAGTGGGCTTGAGCCCTCTCCATAGGAACGTTGGCCTTGGAAGGCCCAGGACGTCTCCCAAGAATCCCATGACGTCACCCAGCAGTATGGATGTCTTGGAAGACAGATATGGAAGTATTATCACATGTGGCAGCTTGGATAAGCCCAAGGAGGGCTAACATTTTGGTCCAGGAGGCTGCATTTGCCCTAGAAGGGGCTAACGTCACCCTAGAAAGGGGATGACATCTCTCTATTGCTTGATTAGGGTTTAATTTTCAAACATTTGATGTATAACAGTATGATCTTTGTATTTTTTCCTTGTTGGCCTTTTCATGACCTAAAAAGTAAATTTAGGTCATTGTACTGTATAAATTGAGGGTTTCCACCTTCATTTTTTCATCATCTTTCACTCACTCATTAGTGAAGTCTAAAATTTGCACCATTTTTGGGGTGATTGGCTGAAATTGTGAGGCACACTTGTTGAAGGAAGACTTTTTCTTAGCATTTTGGCATTTCTCTTCGTGGAAGGTATTACAACTAGGGTTTTGCTATGTGATTTCTTGGTTAAATGTAAGTGAATTTCTGAAAAAATTATTGATTGAATGATTGTAGTGTTATTTTAATTCATTTGTTATTATAATTTGTCGAATCAAACCCTAGGTGAGAAGCACACATTGAAGTTCCTTGTCTCATGTCCCTACCAAGGTTTTAAGCCATTTTATTTTTTGAAGTGAGATAGATCCTTGCCTTAGAAACACTCTATTCTTTATTTCTAGCCTTTGAATTGTTGTAGAGGATAGAGCCTTGCCATAGAAACACTCCATCCATATTCTTCCTTGCTAGCCATTTTTCTTATTTGTTGAGCTAAGAAGGAGAAAATGCACCAAGGCCTAGTTCCCCTACACCTAGGTGAGTCGATTTTTCCTAGGGTTTTCGTAGTAAAGCCTTGTTTTAGCAACATGTTGCTTACAAACCCTCTTTTCTTACCTCTTATCAAGCATTATTCAAGCTAGTTGTTTCCATTAATCTAAGGAAGGAGGAGAGAGCATTGAGGCCTTGCCATAGCAACACCAAAGTGAGCCTCTCTCCCCTAGGGTTTCATCCTTGAGGCCTTGCCATAGCAACACCTCAAGGTTTAACTCTCTTGTCCTTAGTTTTACCACTTTCACTTGATCCTTCATCTTTTTCATCCTCCTTTTGACTACATAAACCCTAGGAGTGCATTGATCTAAGGCCTTTTGTGTTGAGTAACTTGATCCTATAAACTTCCAATAATTTTGAACAAACCCTAACCATTCTAACACTAGCCTAGACTAATTCTACTAACCCTATTGTTGTCGTCATATTTCTATGCTATAAACACCTATATGCATCATTTACTTTATCTTTAAAGCAATTGAATGGTTAGCTAAGGCATTGTTCCTAAAGTGTTGGTATTGTTGCATTGAATACCATTAGCGTTTATTGTGAAGTGATATTGTAATCATTGCTATTGTACGACTCTGATTTGATTCATCAATAATATTGTTTATCAATTGCTTACTATCAGAATGTCATTAATTACATGAAGTACTAACCAACAAGAAAACTTGCACATGTAGTTTCATTATTTCTTTGTTCTTGGGCAGGGATACCTCTTGGTTATACTTCTGGTTATCTTTATTGGCTATAAGCCAGAATTTTTGATCAGGTGGTGACTTGTGCGGGGGAAAATTATCCTTTTATCTCTTAATCCTTTTTCCTTCTCAAAACCACAAGTCATCGGGGACGTATCCCCTGGGCCTTACCTCCCTAAATAGAAATAACCTTCCCATTGAGGTGACAGTGGGTGGGTTTGGTTCAATTACACCAGTTTAACCTATTTTCATCCATCTATTATCCTAACTACAAACTGTGCAATAACATGTTGGCGTCGTTGCCATGGATACTGAGTCAATTCTCCTTAAGACAACACTTTTCGGTAAGCCTTGCCTCTAGAGTTTCTATCTTACAAGCTTACCTGGAGACTCCACTTAGGGTGTTTTCCCTTATCTTTTGATAGTTTCAATGAAAATTATCTGGCGACTCCACTGATGACGAAGCCATCTATGACTTCACAATGGGATCCGAGAAACTACAAGGCTTTAGACATGAGAAAAATCCCAGGATACCCTAGACAAATGCCCCCAAAGTATGAAAAATGGCTCCCTAGATTCACTAGCATTGATGGAGAAAGACTTGAATATAACATGAGCAATTTTTGGGATTTCTTTCAGCTCCACCCTGTCAGTGATGATGCTGAAGACTTGGTAATGAAACTCTTCTCTGCCACTCTGCATGGAAATGCTAGAAGATGGTATGATAATCTTCCAGCCGCTAGCATCACATCTATGGACCGGTTAGAAGAAACCTTTCTCATGAGTTGGGGCATGAAATTGGAATGAATTATTACTTAAAGGACTCGAATACATAAGACAAACTAAGAATGAGAATGTCAGGGCTTTCTGGGTTAGGTTCAAATGTTGCTATACCAAATTCCTAAACACCATTATCCTAAAGAAAAGTACCTCGTGTATCTTTATACCAATGCCCTCCTAGGGCATTTGAGCTTCCTCCTAAATAAAACGGGTCCAAAAACACTCACGGAAGCCCACAACATGGCCATGCAAATTGAGGTAAATCTCTCCTTGTCCAAAGGTAAACACTTTTCCTCTCTATGGAACAAAATCAATGATGATACCTCAGACACTCTCAATTTGAAAAAACTAGTTTCCCTTGAAACCTTTACTGTTGATTCACAAGAAAGAAGGGAACAAGTTCCTAACCAATAGAATGAAAACATGGTTGAGGAGTTGGAACCTGAGCAAATCGATGAAGTATCAACCTGTGCTCCTCCCTCTGATAAATCCATCCATGAACCTTTCCTCCATGCACAACAATGATACGATGAGGTTAGTTGCTTTCCTTTTCAGGATGTTGATGATACCTTGTTCCATGATTCAGAGAGTGAAGGAGAAATGGAATCCCTAAAAGAAGTATATCTTCCCTGCTCTGCAATTGAAGATGAAGAGGCAGTTCATGAGGATGAAAGAATAATGCATGTTGAAGACACCCAAGTCCTCAAAGCTCTTTCACAAGAAGAAACAGTAAGTGACCCTCCTCCCCAAGATTTTGATGATGCTCTACTTTATGATGAGGGAGATAAGGAGGAGACAAATGAGTCTTGTTATCACCCTGTAAATTCTCTAGAGGTTGTTAAGAGGTAGAAAGAATTTATCAGAGGTAAACGTATCCAACCAATTTGAAACTGGGATCTAGCCCTTCCAGTTTCAGAGAGGGATCTCTCAATAAGATTTATCTTTGTTTCAGGTTTCAGATTCTTGGCTAATTAAATGAATAGACAGTGTCGTTTTTTTTTTGTTTTTTTTTTGTTTTTTTTTTTAAAGATGGCTGAAATATAAATCACGCAACCATTGGGTCATGGGGTCTGTATTATAAAACTCAAGATCAAAGAACAACTTGTTAAAGGATACTTTCACAGGGCAGGATAATGAAAGCTACTGGATTCTTTAGGAATAAAAAGATGGATAGCAGAAATATGAGATAAACACTAAGAATAAAGAAGCATTTAAGAATTTCTTTATCGTATTGTTAGAAGACAAAGAGTAAGATCTTTTAAAAGTCGTAAACAGAGTATATGAAATAAGTTCTGCAACTTGACTGCTTCTAAATGATCAGAGAAGAAAATATATGTGATTACGAAAACAAAAAAAAAATTAACAATGAAAAGAACACATCACCAATAGTTAACACGCATGAATCCTGTGAAAATATCTCTTTTATTACTAGTAGATCCCTTGATAAAAATTACAGTGCTTCATCTTGCTTGGGCGTGAGATCAACCCTCAATAATTCGAAGCTTGAAGTATTTATAATCAAAAGTTACAATGATCCTGTCATAAATGATCAGGTCGTGAAAGATGCTAAATCTAACCAACTAAATAATGAAATACAAAAATATAGCAACTTATGATGATGTGTCGAAACTTCATGCTAATGTTTCTGGGACGGCCATTGGTGAGTCATTAACATGACTTTGGATGTTGCGCATGATGACTTAGATGATACACATCATCTATCATTCGATTAAGTTGCACATCTCCTCCCACCTTTGTTGACTGGGTGTGGTGACTTTGAGCATTCTCTGGTATATCTCATCCACCTTTGTATACTCGGAAAATATCGGCATGATAATAAAAATATACTTGATCTCATGTTGTATGCTGAGGTCTGGCTGCAAAGTATCTAAGAACGCCTTGCCTGTAATACTTCCCTGTATTCCTGAGAACTTGGAACTGTCCTTCACCACCATGGAAATATTTTGCTTGTAGTCAGATAAGGTCATTAGCTTATTGTTCAAAACCAGCCAACCAGGAAAACCTTTCTTCTGCAAGGCATCAAGTTTGCCAAAAAAATTCTGAACTCCAACGTCCATGTTCTGGACTTTCTCCTCCAACTGCAGCATCAACCCCTTTTTGGTCAGAATTCTCTTGACTTCGAGGATGGTTTCGGTACTGTCTTCAATTTGCAGGTCTTCTAGCTCTTCTTTGGTCTTTGAATTCAGAAATCGAATGATTTCATTTTCTTCAGTGGGCATGTCCCCCAGCTCTCTTTTTATCTTATCAATGGCCTATCTGCTCCTCAACACTAGTTCATTTTGTTCGAACATGATTTGCACCATAGGCCAAATCTCCTTTATGGACTCGGAGATATCTATCCAAATCTTCTCCTTAGCTTCGACAAGTGTTTTGCCTGCCACTGTCTGCTTTTGCATCTGTTGTAGTTCCTGTTTGATTTTTTCCGTTGTTTGCTTTTCGATTTGGAAACTCCTCTGGTAAGAGCTCTTGAGATCCTGAAGACTTTCAACCTCCCTTTTTAGTCTGTTGATTTCCATTTCCTATAAGTTCATTTCCTCCATGGACTTTGATAGTTCTATTGTCTTTTCCAGAGCTGACAGTGGAGCGTCTGACGAAATCTATGTTGTGGAGGTTGTTGTTATAGTTGCAGTACTAACTCCTGCAAGTATAACCACACACAATGGAATTACTTCCATGGGTGTTGATTGTTCTTTATCTTTCACCAGTCGTTCCAGCTCTGCTTCCATTTCTTTTAATTGCACGTTTTGTTCCATAATCAGCTTGAGCATTTCATCCTTTTCACCTTCAATTCCAGTTATCTCATTTTCCTGCGAATCTTTTGTAGGTGGCAGTTTCAATTGCTTTCTCAGGGATTCTATGTCATCATTCTTCTTCTTGACCATCTCCTCCGCCGCTTTTACGTTTGATGGGTAATATCCAATCTTGAGCACCGGCTCTTCCAAAGATTTAATTATGTTGTCCTTAGCAAAGGATGATATCTTCTCCAGCTTCAATTGTGTTTGAACATTGTTCAGAGAAACTTGTAATTTAGCAACAGTAGTAGAAACATTTGCCAAAGTGTAGAATACCATTTCCCCAGTCTGTCGATGTAGGTCCATTTGATCAACTGGGTGTACATCTTTGGTGTTGAGTTCAAAAGTTTCTCTCTTGTAATCAGTGATCACCTTAGGGTCAGGAACTTGTCCTTGTAAGAAAGCCATATGCATCCTGCCTTTCTCTGTATCAAACGCAGACAAAAGTTTGTGTTGTGTCGTGGACGTTTGCTTCAAGAAATGAGCATAGGTGCTGCTTGTCAACATCTGATTCTTCTTTTTTGTCATATCATATTTCTTGAAAACACTCAGTTTTGCACCTCCTTGACTTGGCAGATTGACCAGTGAAATATTAGTCTACTTCTTAGATGAAGAAGTAGACATGATCTATTTATTGATTGTGATAAGAGGTGCTTCATCATCCTTCGTAGCTATGATGGGCGATGTTTCCTTTTCACCAGTCGTCTTAGCCATATGACTGGATTTCTGCTTTTTGGTGTATATCCAAAACTCCTCAGCTGAGACTTCGGTGACAGGAGAAGAAGTATCCTTTCTGGGTATTTTCTCTTTAGGGATCTATGGTGTATTTGTTTGAGAGATAATAATTTGAGGAGATTGCAGCTCTACCTCTTCCAGAGTGTTCACCTCCCACTTCGTTTGATTCACAAATTTCTCTATCTCTGGCTTGTGTGCATGAACATACGAGATATTTTTGTTCTTCACTCTCATGTCTGTAATGGTTCCCCAAGGATCATAGTGCCAGAGGCAGCTTGTGTCAAATTTCATTTCCCTCAAAATTTTATCTGCCTCTTCCACGACAACTCGGCTATTGCAGATAAAGGACCCTATCTTCCCCTTGATCCTCAGTTGTTGTTTCTTCTTCAAAGACACGAAATGTATGTCATCCAAATTTATCATCTATCTTATATATTCAAGATCAAATATCCTCACTGGCAAATACTTGGGTAACTTAAATGGAGCTAGCTCGCACCCGTATACTCTGATTTCTGTGTAGTTCTGATACAGGTACCAATCTCTCATTTTTGCGAGGTCTGAGAGGTGTAAAATTCTTTGGATCTCTTCATTTATCCTGGGCTCAGGCCTACCACTGAGCATGCTCACCACAGGAAGGTAGAACTACTCAATGAACTGTTTGAAGATGAACTTTGTCGAGTTCCTTCTGAGAAATGAGGTCCAAGATGTTACTGCCTATGGTTTGTCGTCCTTGTCCATTTTCTGCATTGAGAAGGAGAACCTTTCTGCCTGAAAGAAGATGAACATGTAAGCCAGTATCGAGGAATACTAGAAAATGCCCTCTGTGGTGAATCTTGAAAGATGATCATGGATGTTCTCTGCCAGGAAAGTTTTGTAGTCGAACTGGATGGTAGCTTTTTCCTTAGCTGAAAAAATGGATAGGAAACCCAATATAGGTTCGTCTACTCATTCGTCTGAAAAATAGCCAAGTAGAGAACAAAGTGATGAAATCACTTGGTTTCCCCTTTCTGAGAATAGGGAAGAAGGGTATAGGGGGTTTGTCATGGGGAGTTGGGCATCATGAGGGAGGAAAAGCTCAAAAATTTGGGCTCTTTGGGGAAAAGACAGGTTTTGGTACAACTCTGTTAGGATTTCAAGGTTGAAAGGGGAGGGGGATTCGGCTCTAGATATCTGTAGCATCTTATCAATGGTGTGTGGCATGATAGAGAAAAGAGTTTCTCTAGATGAAGAAACTATGGTTCTCTGGTCAGGGAGGTAATGAACTTGACATTTTAGAGACAATTCAGGGAAGTGGTGGACTTGGGGAAACAGATAAAGAGGAAGGTTGGACTCCTAGAGCCCGATTTCATCTCTTTGGTCTATGAATGTGTCCTTAAACCATGATTGTAAATCTGCGAAATCAAATTCTCACTTTGTCTCTGAGATTAAGTAATCCTTGTCGGCTAATGGGTTCCTGTCGAGGTCGACAGGAGGTCGGAGGAACGGATTTTCCTCGGCTTCTGCTCTTTTAGAATTTGGCGCCATTACTGCGAAAATACCTGCAATTTAAACACAAAATGTTAGCGGGTAATAGTTGTGGTTGGATCAAATACTGGATCAATGAAGTGGAAAGAATTTGTCTGGTGTGCAGAGAAAATGAGCGGTGTGTAAATGGCGGAAATGGGGATAGTTTTGAGTGAACGGGTATCTGTTTGAGCGTGGGTGACAGGTTCGCATACTAACGGATATGTTAGCCTGTAGTAAATGGAAAACGGGTTGTTTGAAGTGTGAGATGGAAGGTAAAGGAAATATGATGGGTACGACAAGGTGACGTGGGGGACGCTGATTGGGGGAAAAGTAAGTGTGAGGTGACATGTAGCAGGTGACCAGAGGGAGTGAGCTGACAGAGTTATGAGACGAGACATGCAGGGGAGGTAATGGGGTGTGATGTCACTAGGCAGTGGTGGTATGTCAAAAGGGTGGTAAATGGTAAATGGTTTTGGAGTGTGGGAGTTATGGTGCAATAGATTCCTGCCATGTTAGAGCAGGGGGCCTGCCAGAAAACCATTTCATTCCAGACCCCCCTCCCAATCGTTAAAAGAAGAACGGTCGGGGGGGTCTG
>SNQJ01S0120759.1:68003-78778 GCA_010110895.2 Picea sitchensis
GGTCGGGGGGGTCCGAAAAAACTAGTTGACCGTAGATCTAAACGTCGGTGTCTCAGTCGTTCATCTATCCGCTCTCTTTAATGTGCCAGCGCAAAATCATATTTGCAGTGGAGACTTAGGCTTGCGCCTTTTTGTGGGTTTGCTCAACTTTCCCTGCTTTTGTCGCCATGGGGGTCAAGCAACATACTTTCAAACTTCAAATATATGAATCAACATTGATCATCATGCATGTTTTATTGAAATCAAGCCAACTAACCTATTCTCTAACCTAAGTTCTAACCTACTTCCCTATGACATTTAGCCTAGATTAAACTGTTGGACTAAGAAATTACTCTACCTTAGGGTTATTTGACCAAGATTAGGCAGTTTGGTCAAATTTATTCACTAGCTAGCCTATCTACTTGGCCAAGATTAAATAGTTTAGCCAAGCTTATTCATTAATCCTATCAACATCAATTTAAAAGGACTTGGCCATGCTTAGACTGTATGGATCAAGCCATTGTTATTGCATGGGGATTTATTTAATTTTTGTTATGCCCTCTTTTATTCTTTTCTCATTTTCTTTTTCTTTTCTTTTCTTTCTTTTTCTTTTCTATTATTTCTTTTTCAAAATGCAATAATCTCTGCAAGTCAAAAACACTAAAGGGACAAAAATACAATCAACAGTTGATCCTATAAATGATAGGGTTATAACAAGTCCTTGAATACTTCAAATCCTAAATGTTATGATACGTATAGTGACATGGTTGATAACATTGATGAGTTCATATATGTTGGTAGATGTAGGTGGGATGTAGTTGGTTGTGATATGGATCCCATCTATGACATCGAGAATCATTTCCAAGTGTTTCCTTTACAATTATCACAGAAGGTTACTCTTGACCAGTGGAAACAAGGAGATGAGATTTTTGCCCATACTTTTCAAACACCCAAGGATGACCTAGTACCTTGTTTTCCTGATGATTTTAAGTCTTGCCTTCAGGGTTTTAATGAGTACTCCTCTGAGCACTTGATTTATTTCCATGAGGATGTTTATCAACCATCGTTGTGCTCAGGTATTGATAGGAGTAAGGACCTTCTTTGCCTAAAGAAGTATCCTTGTGAAAACTTTCCCCAGCCACCTCCGATTACTTTGCTTTGTTGTGTCTCTAGAGGTGTAGTTGGGGAGTATGTTTTTGATGTTGAGTTTCCTCTGGGGAAAACCCTAGAGTCCAAGGGTCGGTTGAATACTACAAGTTTAAGTATATCATCTCAGTTTCTCAACTTTCCCTTGAGATTTTTCCAGTCATTTGCCAGATCTTTGTCGATCCCTTCCCGAGCTTCAGAGTGTGAGGACGTCCTGGGTAGCCAATTTGCCAACTTTTTGAGCCAGTGTTCTAAACCTTGGACTTTTCATGACCCCTTCCCGAAGTGGATTGAGTACTTTCCTCAAGGATTGACTTGACATGATTTTATCATTCCCACCCACCTCCATGAGTTAGACTTTATGGTTTCTGATGATATGATATATATTCTAATCCATGTCATTTTTGTGCTTGACTTATCACTGTGTTGGTTTATGATGAAGCACAAAGGCAAGTATTGTGGGACATTGTTGGATCAATTTCACTGGTCATTTGACTACACCTGACATCCATCCAGCAGGTAAGCACAGGTAAGTAGGTAGGCATTTTTCATTTATTGTATTATACCATCTGCATTGCATACTAGAGTAGATTTCTTTCACATTTATATATATGTTTGTTTTTCAGCCTTATATATATATCTGTGTGTGTGTTGGGGTGGTATCACTGCCCCAAATGGTTACTGATGTTTGCTATTGAGATCAAGTAGGTTACATGTTATGCCAGAGATGTTGAGGTTCTCATGTGCTCTACGATGCACACATGTCCCTGAGTTGGAGCCAGATGTTATCCCCCACTTTCAGGGATAACTAGGAGATTATGTCTTGAGGCCCACAGGTCCTAGACATGGACTACCAAGAGCCAGATCGACTTGAGCATGGCCCTAGAGGGCCCATATTTTCTCCCTTTCGGCGCCTCCACTTTGTCGGCATCAACAACAACATCCATCACCTTCGGCTTGGTCCTGCATCAGAGATGGTTCTTGCTCCATGAGGTAATGAGTCCGGGTATCATGGTATGTGTCACTATGATCCTCAAGACCTTTGAATATGTTCATTTGACTCCTTTGTTTCTAACGAGTGCTTGGATATTATGCTTGTCCACTTGACCATGTCTGGGGGGAATGACAGGGTGCACTAGCAAGCTTGTATCCATAAGTTTTGAGTTTCCACTTGGGGGATTTTTGAAGAGCCATCGTTTGTTCCCGTCACACATACCACTTTCCATCTTATTTCTCACTCACCCATCCCGTTACCTTGGTCTGCGCATAGGGTTGATCATTTAGGGGTTGTACCTTACCTTGTGGGAAAAATGGGCTTAAGGCCTGGGGGGTAAAAGTAGCAGACAATAAAATCCTAAGAATAAAACCTCGAGATGCTTCACCCATGGATCCCTAAGAAATCAATAAAAGGCTTCTCAGCAAGAAACATAGGGAACCGTAGAAAATAAATCAAGACCTAGTTGAGGGATGGGGGGTCTCATCACGAGCCAGCTCATTAGGTCCATGGGTGCCTAACTGTATGACACTACCAACATATGATCACCACGCCAGGGTAGTGGATTTTGGTTACATGGCCAAAATAAAGGCGATCTCATCACGAGCCAACCTTCTCATTTCCGTGAAAGTACCTGTGGGTAATATTGCCACCTCTGGTGACCAAGCCAAGGCAGTGTCCCTTGACTAGCTTCTTGAGAGAAAAAGAAATAAAAAAATAAAGACAAGACCTGGTTAGAGGATAGGAGGTCTCATCACGAGCCGGCCTATTAGGTCCATGAGCATCTAACGGTATGACACTACCAACATCTGGTCACCACGCCAGGGTAGTGTCTCTTGGTGGCATAGCCAAGAGAAAGGGGGTCTCATCACGAGCTACCCTTCTCATTTCCATGAAATGTGCGTGGCTAACATTGCCACCACTGGTCACCAAGCCAGGGCAGTGTCCTTTGATTAGCATCTTAGAAAAAATGAAGATTACAAGGCATGAATGGGCTTGGAAATATTTACATCCATGACAGGTGCAACTCACCCTCCACAGAGGCACCCACTGGTAAGCCATCCCTGCTATCACTGCACCTTTTTCCTAGGCATCCCATCCACCTCACCCACCTGCATGACTTGGATTTAATCTTTTCCATAAACATCCCTCTACCAATAGACACTAGCCCAATAGGACGTCCTGTCACTTTCCCCAAACTTGTATTGCAGACTTGTATAATCTCTTTGAGCACTAGACTGTAGTAAAGGGTTTTTATGCACATGTTTAGTAAATATTGATGATTAGATGTGATTGAAATTGATATGATCCCTGTGACTTATGATCCCATGGAGGGCGTAGTTGTTGATGTGTAGGATCATGCCCGACGGATAGGTACACATGGGGAGATGATCAGTTCAGACCTCCATGGGGCTGAAGAGCCCACCCGATGGATGTTGAGACCCCAGTAGGGGGCAGAGACAAGGTAGAGTGTTTGTACCAGGGAAGAGCAGAAGAATCTGTCAAAGGAAGGTGAGAAGACCTGTACCTAGGGGGGGTTGATGCCTCTCCACAGGAACGTTGGCATTGGAAGGCCCAGGACATCTCCCAAGAAGCCCATGATGTCATCCAATAGTATGGACATCTTGGGAGACAGATATGGAAATATTGGCACGTGTGGCATCTTGGAGAAGCCCAAGGAGGGCTAAAGTTTTGCTCCAAGAGGTTGCATTTTCCCTAGAAGGGGCTAACGTCACCCTAGAAAGGGGATGACATCTCTCTATTGCTTGATTAGGGTTTAATTTTCAAAAATTTAATGTAAAACAATATGATTTTAGTATTTTGGCCTTGTCGGCCTTTTCATGACCTGAAACGTAAATTTAGGTCATTGTACTATATAAATTGAGGGTTTTCACCTTCATTTTTTCATCATATTTCACTTGCTCATTGGTGAGGTATGAAATTTGCACCATTTTTGGGGTGATTGGCTGAAATTGTGAGGCGCACTTGTTGAAGGAAGACTTTTTCTTGGCATTTTGGCATTTCTCTTGGTGGAAGGTATTACAACTAGGGTTTTGCTATGTGATTTCTTGGTTAAATGTAAGTGAATTTCTGAAAAAACTTCTTGATTGAATGGTTGTAGTGTTATTTTCTTGCAATTGTTATTATAATTTGTTGAATCAAACCCTAGGTGACAAGCACACATTGAAGATCCTTTTCTCATGTCCCTACCAAGGTTTTAAGCCATTTTATTTGTTGAAGTGAGATAGAGCCTTGCCTTAGCGATACTCTATTCTTTCTTTCTAGCCTTTGAATTGTTGAAGAGGATAGAGACTTGCCATAGAAACACTCCATCCATATTCTTCCTTGCTAGACGTTTTTCTTATTTGTTGAGCTAAGAAGGAGAAAATGCACCAAGGCCTAGTTCCCCTACACCTAGGTGAGTCGATTTTTCCTAGGGTTTGCTTAGTAAAGCCTTGCTTTAGCAACACATTGCTTACAAACCCTCTTGTATTACCTCTTATCAACCATTATTCAAGATATCCATTTCCATTAAGCTAAGGAAGAAGGAGAGAGCACTGATGCCTTGCCATAGCAACACCAAAGTGAGCCTCTCTCCCCTAGGGTTTCATCCTTGAGGCCTTGCCGTAACAACACCTCAAGGTTTAACTCTCTTGTCCTTAGTTTTACCACTTTCACTTGATCCTTCAGCTTTTGCGTCCTCCTTTTGACTCCATAAACCCTAGGAGCGCATTGATCTAAGGCCTATTGTGTTGAGTAACTTGATCCTATAAACTTCCAATACTTTTGAACAAACCCAACCCTAACCATACTAACCCTAGCCTATACTAATTCTACTAACCCTATTGATGTCATTATCTTTCTATGCTATAAACACCTATATGCAACATTTACTTTATCTTTAAAGCAATTGAATGGTTAGCTAAGGAATTGTTCCTAAAGTGTTGATATTTTTGCATTGAATGCCATTAGCATTTATTGTGAAGTGATATTGTAATCATTTCTATTATACGACTCTGATTTGCTTCATCAATAATATTGTTTATCAATTTCTTACTATCAGAAAGTCATTAATTACATGAAGTACTAACCAGCAAGCAAACTTGCACATGTAGTTTCATTGTTTCTTTGTTTTCGGACAGGGATATTTCTTGGTTATACTTCTGGTTATCTTTATTAGCTATAAGCCAGACTTTCTGATCAGGTGGTGACTTGTGAGGGGGGGAATTATCCTTTTATCTCTTAAGCCTTTTTCCTTCTCAAAACCCCAGGTCATCGGGGACGTCTCCCCTAGGCCTTACCTCCCTAAACAGAAAGAACCTTTCCATCGAGGTGACAATGGGTGGGATTGGTTCAGTTACGCCAGTTTGACCTCGTTTCATCCATCTATTAGCCTAACTACAAAATGTGCGATAACAGTACCTACGTTGTATGATTGGATATGGATTGAGATATGTATCAGATGGATAAATGAAGATGCAGGGTTATATAGACTCTGACTGGACAAGGAGTGTAGTGGACCAGAAAAGCACCTCAGGGTGTTTCTTCAGTTTGGGATAATGCATGATATCATGGTTGAGCAGAAAGAAAACGTCAATGGAACTCAGTACAACATAGGCATAGTATATTGTAGCCAGTGTTGCAAGTCGTAAAGTAGTGTGGCTCTGGAAGTTGCTTGCAGGGTTATTTGATCTAGAGTTGGAGCCAACTTTGATACATTGTGACAATCAAAGTTGTGTGAAGCTATTAGAGAATCCTATGTTTCATGAAAAGTCAAAGCATATAGAGATCAAATACGACTACATCCGAGACATGGTGCAGAGAGAATATTTGGAGCTCCGTTACATATCCACTGATGAGCAGACAATGCACATTCTCACCAAGCCTTTGTCTAGAGTGAAGTATGAGTACTTCAGAGACAAGATTGGTGTGATGCATAATGTCGACTCTCATTGAGAGGTAGGCTTGATGTTTCTCCAATAACAAGCTCTCCCTTTGGCCAAGGGTTTCCCATATCAGTCATGTGAAGTGATTGAGGGAGTAATGAGTAGCATGGTACAAGTCTTTCCTAAGCCATGAGAAGTGTCTAGGTGTGATTGGGACTTGTAGCATGGTCTTTCCTATGCCATGTGAAGTGGCTAGGTGTGATTGGGACCATGGCGTAGCCTTTCCTAAGCCATGTGAAGTGGCTAGGTGTGATTGGGGATATGGTCATAGTCTTTCCTACGCCATGTGAGGTGGGTAGGTGTGAATAAGACTTCTAGGAGAGGAGAAACATCACAATCCAGTACAAGTCTTTCTTATGCCATGCGAGGTGGCTAGGTGTGAATAAGAATTGTGGCAAGTCTTGCCTACACCATGTGAGTGTTATAACCCT
This sequence comes from Picea sitchensis, assembly GCA_010110895.2. Lineage (NCBI taxonomy): Eukaryota > Viridiplantae > Streptophyta > Pinopsida > Pinales > Pinaceae > Picea > Picea sitchensis. Next base: position 74,501 of record SNQJ01S0120759.1, read on the forward strand.
AAATTGCACCATACATGCATACCTAGCATTTGGCTCTCTTTCTTGCTATTTTTTCCAAGCCATCACTGAGCAAATCTTCTTAAAAACCATATTTTTGAAAATGTACTCGCCCTGCACCATTACTTCCCATGTACACACACTTGTTGCGCCACTACAACTCTCATATGTATGCTAGTTGCACCATTACATCCCGCGTATACTCACAAAAGTTGTAAAAATTAAAAAGTTGCAAGGAATTCGTTGAGATTACGGGCTATTGGGTAGTTTTCCAACTGTCCCACCGCCTATAGCCCATCACCCAACCGAATAACCATCATTTTTTCATATAAAAGGAGGTGTTGGGTTCTCATTCCAAAGCTAAGCATAAGAACAATGAAACTCTACCCATTTCACTTTCCCCCCTTGCCCCAAGAATTTGCAGCCACATTGTGAGTTTTGAGCCAGAATTCCCTATTCTTGCCTTTTTCCTCCATTGCAAGCCTAATCCATTCCCTAGAGAGAGATGAAGAGGAGAAATATACGTGGAAGTGCAGTTGGAGCTTGGTGAAGAGGAGCCCGGACCAGGTTCGAGGAGCAGTCATTGATCTCATTGTAAGTAACTTTGTGAGATTAATAAAAAGGAATATTTTTTCTGTCCCGAATATGATGTGTTCAATCTTTATGTTTGATTTATATTTGATTATGACATCTAACCCACTAATTCCTATATAATATGCATGTTTGTAGTTCCTTGTTTGTCTATTTATGAATGTAGGTTGGCCTTGGGAGGAGACTTGTATTCAAAGAACAACCGAACGCAAAAGGATCAACACCATATGTGGAGTTTAAGGTAGAGTTACCAGATATTTTTACCTTGTGTTTTATGCATGAATGTGGGGTGTATTTGGGGTAGTTGTTAAAAAGTACGAGACTTTATATGGTTAGCTCTACCTACATGTTGAACCCTAGTGTAGTCCATAGGGGGGTTTTCCCGCTATAGAAGTGAGGTAGCTAGGTGTGAATAAGACTTGGAGCATGGTCTTGGACCGTGAGATAGCCTTGCCTAAGCCATGTGAGGTGGCTAGGTGTGAATGGGGATATAGAGGCAGTATTTCCCATACCATGCGAGGTGGATGGGTCTGAATAAGACTGCAAGAAAAGAAGAAGGAAAATCACAGCACAGTCAGGAGGACTATGGCAGTAGTTGTGTACTACTGGACAATATGGGTAGTTGTGTGCTACTGGATGATTGCAACATAGTCTTGGATACCATGATAGATGATTCAAGCTATCGATGGCATGGTAGTAGTTGTGTGCTACTAGTTGATCGCAGAGTATTCAATGGACTACTAGAAGAAGACATCGTGAAAGATACCTCCATAGCTAAGAGGGTGTTTTGATGTTTCGTAGTTGTGGGAGGTACTTTCCCTCCTAGATGACCTTTCTTAGATAAGAAGAATGTTCCGAAAGCAAGAGAACCATTGAAAAAATGTGGAAATACCCCAGAAGAGAAGTTGTCTCAGAAGAATAAAGAATAATGAAGTGACACCATCCCAGAGGAGAAGTCGTCCCAATAAGGAGGACAACAAGACTATAAATACAAGGCGCATTGGCTCAATTGATACACTCACATACACTCTCTCATCCACAGAAAAGGAAGGTGCAAGTATGAGGAAGGTGATGCAGCAGCTGCAGTAGCAGAGGGTTCTCATTATTCGATCTTTGTGGTAACTCTCTCTTGTGCGCTACCCTTAGTAGAGGTGCCCTACTCATGTATGGTGTTGTTGTTGCAACTGGAGTGATATTTATGGTTGTATATTTAGCTAGCCATTGTGTTAGGGTTTATCTGTTGGTTCATGGTTGGACTTGTTTGGACAAAATCTCTCTAAGAAAGGTTGGCTAGGTTTTTCCCCCATTTGGGATATTCCCGGGATAAACTCTTGTGTCTTCTTGTGCTTGTTACTGATGCTCTTATTTTTAGTACATGATATAAATGATAATGTGAAAGAAGATTTAAATATACTGGTAAACTTAATTGCTCTGTAAAAGTGAATAAAATCTAACATAAAGATGGTAACCTTTTGGCCGGTTATCTCCATTGTTACTCATTTTGCATGGAAGGTATATTAGATGGATGTTAAAAGTTTCTTCTTGAATAGGGACTTGAATGAGTAGGTTTACATGGAGCAAGCACAAGGGTTTTAAGCTCTTGGAAAGAAACATCTAGTTTGTCAATTGGTAACGTCCTTGTATGGACTCAAACAGGCTCCAGGAGCTTGGTATTTCAAAATTGATTAATATCTTAGAGATTTTGGATTTAGAAAAAGCTATTATGAACCCACTCTCTATGTAAAAAATAGTGGTGATGACATAGTAATCCTAATTGTCTATGTTAACGATCTTTCCATCACCGAAAGCAGTGCCAACATGATTCAACAAATGAAATCTAATATATGTTATGTTTTTGAAATGATTGATTTAGGTCTGTTTCATTATTGTTTAGGTGTAGAGTTTTGGAAATTTGATCATACTATCTTTGTATCACAAGTCAAGTATGCCATAGCTCTCTTAGAAAAATTCAGATGATTGAAAGCAATCCTGCATCTACACCTATGGAAGTTGGGATAAAACTCTCAACTTACATTGACTCACCACGTGTCAATGACTCATTGTATCAACAACTAGTAGGTAGTTTGATTCGTCTTACTACTACTTGAGGGGATCTATGTTTTGTAGTAAGTTGCCTTTCTTGATTCATATCTAAGCCTCAAGTGGTACATTGACAAGCTGCAAAACGAATTCTTCGATATGTCAAAAGGACCCTTGAATTTGGCATTCTATATTAGAGATCCATCGACTTCATGCTAACAAGAAATACGGATTCTGATTGGGTTGGATCAGTGGATACAAGGAAGTCAACAACAAGTTATGTGTTCACTCTTGGTTCAGGGGCAATTTCATGGTAGAGTAAGCTACAATATACGATTGCCTTATCCTCCACTAAAGAAGAATACAAGGCAGTTGTCAGTACAACTTGTGAGGCAATGTGGTTACAAAGAAAATTGGTTGATCTTCAACTTGAACAAACAATACCAACCTTACTTTTTTGCGACAATCAGAATGTTCTCAAAATGGTGAAAAACTCACTTTATCATGCCTAAACTAAGCATATTGAAATTCATTACCATTACATCAAATAATTGGTTGATAATGAAGACATTTGTCTTTATTATTGTTGACATAATGACAAAACCACTTGATAATGATAAGTATATCAAATCTAAAGATAAACTTGGAATTGCATCTCGTTAATCATTAAAGGGAGTTTTAGATTAATAAAGATAAGATGCTCAATAATGTCAACAACGAATTCTTGTTATGGCTTATTATGTCAAATTCGAAAATAGTAAATTGTTAGAGGCGTTGAAGCCAATTGCAATGTAATCTTCAGACCTGGTGATTTAATTGCTGTATTGTTTTATATTGTGTTATTTTTTATAATTAACTGCTTGCTCATTAACTAAGTTATATTATTTAAGTTTTTTATTTTGTTCTGAATAAATGTGTTAAAATGGTTTTGTCAAACGATCTTTTAAGTTTTGGAGTTGGTTAGCTGTTCTACTAAATGATTTTTTTTGTTGGAATCCGGTCATATAAATTTACATGAATCACTATTTTTTTGTTTTTTCAAAATCCATTTCTGAATGCAGAAATGAAATCAGCATGCTGAAAAACTCCCAAAACATTCGGATTTTACCGAAATAATCACTTAAATATAGGAAATTTCGAGCAAATATCCCCAAAAAAATCTTCATTTCATAAAATCTTTAACCTACGGTGTTGCGAAGACATCGAGTGTCTTGTTTGAATACCCTCTGAACAACCTCGAGGCTGAGAAGCAAGGATTGCCCGCTGTGAGTAATAACCAGTGACCACCAAAGATATAATGCTTGCTAATTGACATGCCAAATCTGAAGTGATCTCCTTTTCATTGCAGGAATAGCGCTACAACCTCACATGCCTTAAATGTTGCAGGATATGGTAGAGCCTCTATTTTAGACGGGACAGGGTTATCAACATGCTATGAACAGATGTGGAGAGTCTGAGACTACTCTAGTAATCTCAGTATCTGACATGAACTACATCGAGAAAAGCTTATATCCCTGGAGGAGCATGCGGTAGAACAGGCCATTTTCCTCAAGTACCTGCTCCAGAAATCCAGTATCAAGCGCTTGAAAGGATTTGACAGCAATAAAAACAAGCAGCTAAGGATTTGGTGGTAGCTAAGATAGGAATTTT
>SNQJ01S0120760.1:0-18063 GCA_010110895.2 Picea sitchensis
ATGCCATCAGGATTCAGAGAATCAATCAAGACTTTGGATTCATTGAAAATGGTGTCTGTGTCTTTTTCAAGGTGTGTAAAACACCACTACATGGTGTAGTTGTATGGGAACAACATAGGATGGGATGCAAGAGTGTGAATGGTGCTATTTTTGATATTATGGTATGAATCAATTTCTTCTTCATCATATGGGAAGTAGTCATTGTGGAATATGTGATAGATTTTGTTGTACCTTGGGAAATGTTCCCTTTCAATGAAGAAACTAGTGTCTGTGAGAATAATTAGGTCTGGATTGTTAATAGGGTAGGTATAGTGATTGTCAATTTTTTCGCTATTAGACCCACGATATTAGATAAGGTGTGAAGTGAATTTATTCATAGATATGATACACATATAAATACATCATTTCTAATGACCTTTGGATTCATCTTCCAAGGTCTCTTGGACTCCTCGAAAACTATTGCAATCACCTAACCTTTCACTTTTCTTCAAGTGAGGAATACCGTAACCCTAAGAGGATTAGGTTTCCAACATTCCCCCCCCTTAATCCAAAGGGGTGTATGTGAGTCAAAGGTGAGAGGTGATATCTAAAAGTGGGCATTTGAAATGTAGAATTGTGCAGCTATTGATGGTTAAATGTGCTCTTTGAATATGGTTGTTTTCGGATGAAAACAAATTGAATGATGGTGGTGGTTTAAGGAAGACCACAAACCAATTTGGTGGTTTAAGGATGGACACAAACTATGTAACCCTACTATAGGCTCATTGGTTCCCAAAATATTTCCTAAGTTAGCTAGAAGTTGGAAGTTGATGTATTCTGATAATTGGAAGTTGTAACACACCCAAATCCTAAGTACCTTTTAAGGCAATCGTGTATTAAATTTTCATTCCTTTAACCATCTCAAAATTTCCTTTTTGATGGAACCATCATCTTCTACTCGTCAAGAGATTTCCAACAACTATAAGTTTACTCAAAACTGAGCTCTCGGTCAAAATTTAGGGCTTCTCAAATTTCTTAGGCCTTCATTGGTCTACATGCACGTCATTTCCACATGGAACCCATGTGGCTCCCCGTCACTTTCTTCATCTAATGTGGAACCTACCGCTTTGTCCTTCGGCCCTTATCCTATCGGGTCCATAATTTTAACACCTTGTATTCTCTCATAACCATTTCCATCGGAGTCCCATCCATTTAGGATCCAACAGTTATTGGATTCTAAAATCAATGATTCATATCATGTGAGACACTCCACTTGCTCATATTTTACCTCTTCTCCTATAGTTGTTTCCCTTCATGTCCGCTGTGACCAATGAAGATTGATAGTTGAGATTTAGTCTCACCCATTCAATGAACGAAGACTCTCGTCCAATATCAGATTCCTCCCCATCGGAGTAACATTAATCTGGTTTCACGGTTTACTTTGAACCTTGCACTCCAACTACAACCACAACAATGGATCCGATGATCCTCTCTCTCCTTATCCAATAGTCAAGAGTCACTCAACGTTTACATATACACCATCTAACATGCTATAGGTATGTCCTACACGTCACCTACCACCTCAACCTCTATTTCCATTGTGTACCTACCATCTGGCGCGACACATGGCACTCATGTCCCCATAGAAATCTGCCTCATAATGTTCGATCCCTATGACACATGGTCGAGCCACTGTGACACATGGACCCTTCAAGAGGATTGACATGAAGCACATATCATCGTAGGTAACATGGATTAAATTCATTTAAACAATGACACTTATCCACTTCCTAATGGTTGATTACATTGGCTGACATCAACATCCACCGCTTCAAACTTACAAGGGAAGCTCAGAACCTTTCCTTGGAATCCTCCCTCGGAATGGACCTGACTAGATCCAATGATCACGGTCCATCAAGTTTACCCCTGATATATCGAGGGTCCTCAATTAATCTCGGAGTTCCTTCCATCAAGGTGTGCCCCCCTCTAGGTATACAACCCACTCTGAACACGCCCCTCCGATGGAAACTCGATATCATCTCTTGGATTTCTCCCAGTCCATGTGTATCAGTAGTCACAACTAGATCTCAGAGTGCCTTTGATATTGGCAGATAAATGGTCCAAGACTCCTCTTGAAGTTTATTCTTCGAAGTGTATCTCCATAACTCACTTTGATTTTTACCCTGCGATGGACGGTCAACATATCTTTGTAGAGCCTATCTTACAAAGCCTCATATAAATAAATACTTTCTAATCTAGTACTTTAATTTCTGCAAATTAGTTTAGAATTTTCTTTCATGATTTTTCTATACCAAGAAAATAAAATAAAACAACAGCATAATAAAAATAGAACTTAATAAAATACATAGAATGCTTACCTCAACCTGTAGTTTAGTTTATTTAGCCCATTTCCTGGTTCTTGATGATCCTACCCAACTGTCCAAATTGAATATGAACCTCCCAGCCAACTAGGAACAACCTCTGTGACTCCCTAGATCTAGGAATCCTTGCGGTTTCCTGGCCCTCGAGCCCAAAATTCCCAGCAACAACAGTGCCCTATGAGAGTTCCCCAAAAAATTCTTCCAATTTCCTTCTCCTCCTCTATTAAGAAAATAATAAAAGCATGATTTAATATATTTTAATAATTAATTAAATTATATATATATATAACTATGATAAAATTTAATTGATTTGGGTTGTTACACTCTTCGCCAGATCTGACGGTAAGGATTAAGACCCCTGCTCATGGGTAAAAAACTAATAAGACTCATTCTCGACCTATCCTGCAAACTCCCATTTAACATGTATCCACCTCTGCACATGTTGGTTTCCACCTTTCCTGACACGTGTCCTTCCACCTGGGATTACAGGTCATCATATTCCTTTTTATTCCCCTTGGGATGGGTCATAGATCCAACGACTAAGGTCTCTCCTTGGACTTCACCGATCTACATTCTATATCGTACCTCCTTTTCTTGCCATCAGAGAACCTACACCATCGACGTTTCAGGGTTACTTCGAATGCCAAACCCCGATGATGGTGCTACTCTAGATCCGATGGTTCAGATACTTTCTTGTAGACACTCCGATGAATCTAATGACTTGGGTTCATTCTAAGAGCTATACCATTAGATTCCATATATACCCCACACACATGTAATCTGACAACCTATTCTTCGATCAACAATGGATATCTCTCCACCCACCGATCCTACACTTGATAATTAAAGCGCCCATTCAAAGGCCTAAGATTGACAAAAGTCCATTCCCAATATCTTCAACCAATTATAGGTTTCCATATATCATCCTTGGTTATGTAAACACTTCCCATCAATGATATGTCACCTTCCCCCTTAACCTCTCTTAGAAGAGATCCTATGGAGATCCACGACTGAGAATTGTTCTCACCTTTACTCTGATTGACGATCTAGATTTCCCATTGGAGTATCTTCACTCTGGTTTTCCAGGGATACTCTGACCATCAACCTATGACCAATGGACTGGACCTTCCTACCTTTGATTCTATTATAGATCGATGAATTTGGTTGAATCAAGTACTTATTCTACATGCATCATATCCTACTCTGATGAAGGTTCAAGATCTATTCACAACGTCGATCCAACAGTTGTGATTCCCTCAAGCTCTAGACATAGTTATTTGTCAAGGATACCTTCCATCTAATGGTCAAGATCACCTCACCTCTTCAAATCAACGGCTATGATTCCATCCACTTGGAATTCAGGATTCCCATAGGTTAGCATTTCGGTCCTGGACATAGCCAAATTCACGGGGATCTCTCTAAGTATTTTCCAAGACTTACTGATTTTCAATAACTCTCACCTTGGTCCAAGGTGCTCCCTTTATTACCAAGGATACCTTTGTTTTGTACCATCCCAAAGGAATTATTCTTCCTCTGATATCATAACACCACAATACCCCTATACGCTTAATATAATTGTACATAATAGTACTTGCGATAAGCAGGTGTACTGGTTCCTCTTTAGACTTTATACACACACACACACACACACATTCGTCTCATGACAGATTCACTCATCACACAAAAAAATCACAGGTAAATAATTAAACTACTTTCCCTAAGGACAGAGACAACCTTCCATCGGTGACAAGATATTTCCATGCAGATTTATTTTAGAAAAGTACACATGCTACCTCTAGGAATACACAACAAATTCACAATTTAAGTGTTTGTATTCATTATTGTAAACACAAGATTTCATCCATTTCATTTCAATTACACAGGGAATAGAAACACTTATCTATTTACGAGATGTAGAAAACCAATTGATTGTGGTTGTCCACCTTTCCACCCTACCATACACTCAGATGAATTCATTATCAACATTCAGGCCACCCCCATGCCAAGCCATGATACCACCTGAGGGTTCTTTGCGCTTCCCTTTCCTATATTGGGCCTATTTGAGGTTTATAGGATGCTTCTCCAACATCAAGATCATGGTCCTTCAGTGCACGATAGGGTTCTTCCCTCTTAGACCAGTCTCGTGGCCAATTTTTCTCACTCTCCCATTTCCTCATGTGTCTCATGCACATGAAATCCCTAGGAAGGTTCTCGACATATTCCCCTTTTTTGTGTCAAAAGGAACTCATGGGTCAGTCTTATTGTAGACTTGGTATTCTTTTCTACCTTTGGATTGCATCCCCTACTATCCTAGTTGTATTTCCCATGCATGTATTCACAAAGGGTGGTTGGTTGATCAACCACTTGTCCTACCTCATTGATTGATTTGTCTTGATGTCAGGGTTGAGGGAAAATATTTATCAATATTTCTAAAATAATACATTATCGAAGTGGCTTGTTCCTTTATCCATTTAAACCCTTATCTCCTTCCTCTAGTGGTATCATGGCCAATAATCAAGGCTTCACCCCACAGTCAATTGGTTGGCATTTTCAATTAAGCAATAATATATTTACAATATTTACATGTCATGGTGTGGAAATCATTGATTATGATTAATTACAAGATAGGGGAAACAAGGGTGTTACAATCCCATCCCCCTTAAAGGAACATCGTCCTCGATGTTCTTTTCAAGAAAACTTGTCATGCCATTAACTTTTAGTTACTTTAGCAATTTTGTCTTCTACTTGATCTGGTCCTTTCCTAGATTCTTGGAATTTAGCATAGACCTACAATAATTTAAAACAACATGCAGATTAAGTCCAATTTCATGCAGGAACATTTTATTACTATTTATAATTCAAGGGAAAAAACTTTCACATATCAAGACAATACTTATCTGTTCAGTTCATGGATCTGCATACATATGGCTATCATACTCACTCGACTCACTGTATTCCTTATCATACCCATTGTGTGCATGATCCCAATAAATATATGAAAAAATTTTAAAGACTCCACTGAGTCCCTCACATGAGCTATCAAAGCCTCCCTTTGTGGTCACTCAACTTTTGGCCTCCGACTCAAGCATCCCCTTCTGTACTTATGCAGTCCCTCGGGCGATCCATGTTGGCTTCCCATGATTTATCACACAATAATATTTTTAGAGACTTTGATGAGTATTACAGTTGAAGCATACCCCGATATTTCTCTCTTGAGACATCCCTCTGGCTTGCTATGTTGAAAGCGTCCCTTTAGCTCATGTTACCACAATACAACTTTCTTTATGGTGATCATGGATTATCCCAAAATTCTCTTATTACAAAAGTAGCCTTCTTCCATTCCTTCTTATTTGGTGGTCACCATCTTCCCTCCCTGGACATATCTTTTTCATGTCACCTCTGTTCACATGCATACATAAATTAGTGAGATACTTTCATTAAATTTCAAATCTAAATTCTTTCAAACCTATCACCCACAAATTTTTAAATTTCACAATTGCATTTTCAGATCTATTCCTCATAGGAATCAGATTCCAAAAATATCAGATTTCCTTCTCCATTCAGTTTGTTCCTTTTATAACCAGTAGACATTGGTCCCCCTTATGGTCCTACACTGCTACCATATCCAATACCATCTTTCCTTCAACTTCAATCTTCACACAACCAACAAACTATTAGTTTCTCATGCACATATATTTTCATGGTAAACAATTTTTAATTTGTGCATTCTAACAATTGCATCACATTCATCTATTTAGGAATTATCATTCCTTTCTTATGTTTCATCTAAGCATACTGAGTTTTTCCAACGCAATCAATCATCAAATAAATTTAATCAATGTGCCACTATCCATGGCCGTATCCTCACACAACACACCCCTGACATTGATTTCAGGTCATCACTTTTCATATTAGGAACTTTGCTTGGATGGGTTGGGTCTCAACCAACCTCTCACCATATGGATTCCCTATCCCTATTTATATTACAACAAGACTATTCTTCCTTCTTCAAACTGATCATAACCTAAAATTCACATATATTTTATGAAAATATCATATGAATGCATTTCAACATTTTTTCTTTGTTTGACAATTAGGGTGCCAATATTCTTGGTCACCCAATTCCCTTCTTTACCATTCTACAAATCCATAGAGTACTAGAATATACTTCTTCCACAATGGGCAATCCTATACATTCCCACTCTCTTACCACCTACATCTTCTCAATGCATTTAAGCAATGTTCTTCTTATGATCACTTTCATTCCCAACCACTCCATGATGGGTCAATGTATTCATGACATATTTGTTCATGAATCTCTTGCAAGGATCTCAATCATATTTGGCTTCCATATGTTCCTCCCTCTATCCTTTAGGTATCCCTTTTCCTGAGTCATACCCTTGTTTGGGAATCAATGGCATACAAGAACCATTAAAAAAAAATATTTCCATTTTATTAAAATAATAAATGTATTTCAGAAGGGATTCGTACCCAATCCCTTTCAAATACCATGCCACATAGGTATGAACACTTTTATACATGTTCTTTATGCCAACACCCTCTCTAATATTACCTCATTAGTGGTGCTTCATGAGAACTCTCCAAGTCCCTTCATCAATATTTCAACAACAACCTCTTACAATTGTCCTCTTCCTGAGATTTTGCATCATTGGCAATTTTTTTCCCGAACAACTCCACTTCTTTTTCTACATGTGACATACATCATCACATTCATAATTACATTATTTTTCATTTTAAAATAAAGTGCATGTATCATGACATTTAAATCAATACACATTTTCAAATAATTCCTTTCATATCTAAATGTACTCCATGACACTATCCTCAATGTTGTCATGAGCGTAAACAAAATCAATCTTCACTTGTTTCTATAGTCATACAACTATAAAAAAATTTAGTGCCGAAAAATTTACATTCATCAACACATCAGTTTCTCATCCAAAAAAAAATAATAGACAACAAGAAAAGAGTTAATGGATTCTCCCCTTTTTCCAACTCCTTCTACACAGCCTGGAACTTTCAGTCTAGCTGAGTTATTTCCAAGGTCTCACTATATTTACATATCATGGCTTAATCAAGTCCATTTAAACACATTCAATACTTTATCTTTCAATTTATAGTTGTACTAAATATCATAGTTTTTCTTTTTAAAGTACACAACTATGTCTCATAATTCAAAGTTTTAAAGCGAGAAAAGTGTCCTCCTTTTCTCATTGATTGCTTCTATAATATGTCCCCTATTGGCATCTTCATGCTCTTTTCTTGAGAAATCTTGGTCAGGTTCACCTTGACCTTCTTGGATAATTAAACATGCTATATCAACAAGCTTCTTGTCCATAATGAATTATGAACTTGTGCATTCTACACATTCCCCAACCAGAAATCATATTGGTTCTCATCCGTTTGCATGTCTTTTACTCATGCATGATATTTCAAAATGCAATCCAAGATTCTTATATAAATAAGTCTTGCATCCCACTGTCTAATTCTCAACAATATTTAATGTTATGATTTTATTCTTCTAACAAAATATTTACACAGTTCTTCCACAAAAACTTCTTCAACATGCAACTCTCTTGTTGCAAATCCAAACAGTCTAAAATGACATCAATATTGAGTCAACCTCAGCTTCATTATTTCATAGTTCTATCCAATATTCCATAAGGAATATAAGCATGCATTCTTATGATGCATTCCAAAAGACATCCAGACATGTATCTTTAGGTTATCAACTTGCTTTCAAACTTTTCTTCCATACATTTAACCACATGCACCAACGTATTGTGTGTCTACCATAGGCACACTTTACAATTTCATATGCATATTTTTTTACAAATTACTTTAACTCATGATTACTCACATTCATTTTCATGCAATCCTTAAAGGAATTTAACCATGTTTCCTTCTATCATGAAAATAGAGCATCCTTGCTCCTTTACTCTTTCATCAATTTTTTGTTTACTTTCTTTACTTGAGGAAATGGAACACATCCTCCCCAAGATATTATTGAAACAAAATACTCATACCCTCCAACAAATGGTCAACCATGCATCCATGGCATTATTCAGTCCACAAAAGCACACTCCTTGCCTTACTACCCTCTTACTTAGGCAGCCATATTATGTCCTTTAATATACATACACTTATACATTATACATGTGCATCAATTTCAAAATATTATATTATTGTTATTAATTTATTTGATCTTTAATATCATCCTTCTCTATTGAGAGCATATCGCCAATCACCTAACAAGTCTCATAGACATATTCATGATTATGTTTCCTTCTCTGTATGGCAACAACCAGTAAGAAACTACTCTTTCCCTTTTGTTACAAGAGCAATCCAAAATTCACAAAATGTAAGTAGGTAATTACAACATTACCCAAAGAAATAAAATGTTCAGTTCCATCTTTATTTCATGTTTCAACCATTCTTGGTCAATGGGCCTTTATTAGGGAAACCCTTTTCCTGGATTCCATTTCACTACTATATGATCAAACCCAATCATTCATGTATGGTTGTAATCCACCTCTCGATGTCAATCTGAACCATTGGTCATATCACAATGCTATATAACTACCTTTGTTAGTATTTATATCATTCTTTCATTTATAATTACAACTCTATCTTCCTAAGGCAATAGTCAACAACATTATCAACATTTCATTCATGCTGGTAATTTTTTTGTTGACATCAGTTTATCCTCATCTAAAAATTCCATCAATAGACCATGCCTTATAACCCACCATAGGTTATAACACATTTATATCAATGTTACATACATGATTACTCATTACCATATGCATTACAAAATATCCACATCTTTCATTTCCATGCATAAATAAGCAATCATGTCAATGGGCATGTACATATTTTTGTATAGCCATGGGATCATAAACTGACTTATAGGTTCATCTCAATTTTTCTCTTTCTGAGGATTAGCAATAGTCCCAAAGGAATCTTCTTCATTCCACTTAAATAGATTATTCCTACTATAGGTTTCAACCATTACAAGTCAAGTAAATTGACCTTACAAATTTACCATCAATCCTTTGATCATGAGGATTTATACATATATACAAGATTTATCCTTTTATTAAAGATGTAATTATTACTGCTAAGGATTCTATCAATCCATACCAAATTTATTTAACCACAAGGTATTTTCCATAAGGGTCTTATCCCTTATATAAACAACCATCAAAATTGCAAGAGGCTCCAATTATCCATACTTAGAGGCAACATTGCAATAGTTAGTTTATTCATTCTTTGAACTTGAGCAACCTTTAACAAGATTCTTCCCTTTTTGTCCATTGGCATTCAAGTCTTACCCTAAGTTTTTCTCAACACAATCCCACTTCTGTAGGAAGAACCATCAATCCAACAAATCAACAATTTAATCCTTTTGTTGTAGTTAGCATTTTAATATTTCAGTTGTAGACATTTTAAAACAACATAATTTTTTTAAACTTGCATTCCTTCTCCTCAAGAAGTTAATGAAGATAATAAATAATCCTTTAAAGGTAGAAACATTTTTCAACATCGTCATATTAACCTTGGTATACCAGTTCTATGAATGATCTCTGACCCATCCAGGCCTAGTGTTTGAACCATGCTCTAATACCACTGTGTAACACACCCAACTCCTAATTATCTTTTAAGGAAATGGGGTATTAAATTTTTGTTCCTTTAACCATATCAAAATTTCATTTTTTATGGAACCTTTGTCTTCTGCTCGCCAAGATCTTTCCAACAACTATAATTTTACTCAAAATTAAGCTTTGGGTCGAAAGTTAGGGCTTCTCAAAGTTCTTAGGCCTTCATTGGTCTACAACCATGTCATTTCCATGTGGCACCCACATGTCTCCCTGTGACTTGCACACTCTAATGTGGAAATAATATAGAACCTACCATCTGGTCCTTCAACCCCTATCCTATCCGGTCCATAAATTTAACAACTTGGATTATCTCGAAACCCTTTCCATCAGAGTCCCACACATTTAGGATCCAACAATTCTCGTAGTCTGAAATCAACAATTTAGATCATATCGAACTCTCCACCTGCTTGTCGTTTACCTCTTCTCGTATAGTTGTTTCCCTTCGTGTCCATTGGGACCAATGAAGACCAACGATTGAGATTTACTGTCACCCATTCAACGATCAATGACTCTTGTCTAATCTCAGATTCCTCCCCATTGGAGTACCATTACTCTAGTTTCACAGTTCACTATGAACCTTGCACTCAGACTAAAACCACAAAAATGGATCTGATGATCCTCCTTCCCCTTATCCAATGGTTAAGAGTCACTCGACATTTACATATACACCATACGACATGGTATAGGTATGTCCCATTCATCACCTTCCACCTCGACCTATGTTCCCATCGTGTACTTGCAACCTAGTGCGACACGTGGCATTCATGTCCCCACAAAACTCTGCCTCATAATTCCCAATCCCTATGACATGTGGTCCAACTACCGTGTGACATGTGGACCATTCACGAGGATTGAAATGAAGCACACATCATCATAGCGCACATGGATTATTCATTTAAACGATGAAACTCACACTTCCTAATGCTTGACTACGTAGGCTGACACCATCCTCCACTGCTCCAAAATTACAAGGGAAGGTCAGAACCTTTCCTTGGAATCCTCCCTCGGAATGGACCCAAATAGATCCAATAGTCACGGCCGATCAATTTTACCCCTGATAGATCGACGATCCTCAATTACTCTCGAAGTTCCTTCAATTGGGGTGTGTCTGACCCACTCCAAATGACGCCCCTCCAATGGATGGTTGATATAATATCTCGGATCTCTCTAGGTCCATGAGGATAAATAGACATAACTGCATCTCGGAGCCCCTTTTATCTCGAAAGATCAATAGTCCAAGACTCCTCTCAGAGTTCCTTCTTCGCAGTGTATCTTTCTAACTCACTCTGATTTTTACCCTATGATGGATGGTCAAGATCTCTTCACGATATCTAACAATAAGGATTAAGAAACCTCCCCATGGGTACAAAACTGACGAGACTCTTTATCGGTCTATCCCACAAACTTCCATTTAACAAGCATCCACCTCTACAGAAGCTCATTGCCACCTGTCTTGACATGTTCCCTGCCACCTGGGATTACACGTCATCATGATGTCATCATGTTCCTTTTTATTCCCCTCGGAATGAGTCATAGATCCAGCGGTTGAGGTCTCTCCTCAGACTTCACCGATCTACTATCTATATCATCCCTCAGATTCTTACCATCGAAGAACCTACACCATCGACATTTTGAGGTTACTCTTAATGCCAAACTTAGCTAGATTCATGTGGACCTCTCTAAGTATTTTCCAAGACTTACTGTGTTTCAAGAACTCTCACCTTAGTCCAAGGTTCTCCCTTTCTTACCAAGGATACCTATGTTTCATCCCATCCTTAAGGACTTATTCTCCTTATGATATCCCAATGCTATAGTAACCATGTATGCTTAATATAAGTCGACATAATAGTACTTGTGATAAGCAGGAGAATTGGTTGGTCATTGGAATTGGTTGGTATTTTATATAAAGTCGTATCATGCTAGATTCAATCATCATACAAAAATATCATAGAAAAAATAACTACAACTAATTTCCCTAAAGACAGAGACATCCTTCCATAGGTGATAATTGATTTCCATGAAGATTTGTTTCAGACAAGTACAAAGGCTACCTCTAGGAATACACAACAAATTCACAATTTAAGTGTTCGTATTCATAATTTTAAACACAAGAGTCCATCCATTTAATTTCATTTACAAAATGAATAGAAATACGAATCTAATTACGAGATGTAGCCAGCCAACTAACTGCAGGTATCCACATTTCTACCCTACCATAGGTTCAGAAGAATTCATTCTCAACATTCTGGCCATGCCTGTGCAAAGCCATGATACCACTCGAGGGTTCTCTACACTTCCCTTTCCTATCTTGGGCCTCTTTGAGATTTTTTCAGATGCTTCTCTAGAATCAAGTGCACGTCCCTTCAACTTACTATAGGGTTCTTCCCACTTAGACCACTCCTGAAACCAATTTTTCTCACTCTCCCCTTTTCTCGTGCATCTCTTGCACATGAAATCCTTGGGAAGGTTCTTGACTTGTTCCCCTTTCTTCTCTCAGAAGGCACCCATGGGTTAATATTACTACAGACTTGGTACTATGTTGTACCTTTGGATGGCATCCCCTACTGTCCTAGCCATATTTTCCATTCTTGTATTCACTGAGGGTGGTTGGTTGATCAACCACTAGTCCTACCCCAATAACTGATTTGTCTTGATGTCAAGGCTAAGGGAAAATTATGAATATTTCTAAAATAATACATTAGTAAAGTGGATTCTTCCTTTATCCAAATAAATCCTTATGTCCTTCCTCTAGTGGTATCATGGCCAGTTCTAAAGGCTTCAACCCACAGTCAGTTGGTTGACATTTTCAATTAAGAATTAATATATTTACAATATGTACATGTCATGGCATGGAAATCACTGATTATGATTAATTACAAGTTGGGAGAAACAAGGGTGCTACAAAAGTGCTCGTAAATGTTGGTTCAAATATGATCATAAACTCTGATGTAGAAGAAGTTGAAAGTATTATACCAAGTGGAGGTTTAAGGGAAACCACACACCATTGTCTAGAAGAAGATGTAATTATTCTACTAAGTGGTGGTATAAGAAAACCGCAAACCAATCATGCTCACTTGTTATTGCTCGATTTATAAGACTTCAAAACTGGAAGCTTCACTATCAATCGTTGATGTTGTTTAAGTCTTATACTAAGTGGTCATTTAAGGAAAACCACAAACCAATCATGATCTCTTGACGCACTCGCTCATTACTGCTTGATTGATGGGACTTTGAAACTTGAAGCTTGAATGTCAATTGTTGATGTTGTTCCCCCCTGTTAGGTACAAGGTGAGAAGATGCAAATCCATTCACTACAAGATGCATCAATACTCAAGAGTGAATTCATTAGTATGAGTGATATATCTTCTTGACTATTGTAACCATCACCAGGAATCCATCCACCCATCGTGGTTCTTTACTCTTGTAGTTTACTTGATGTAAGAACATATATTGGAAGGATGATTTTGCTTTACACAATTCTCACAATAATACAGATAGAAGCACTGTTATTCAACATGGACAACTCACTAACAATGTTGGCATATAGGAATCTCTTCTTGAAATAGAACAGGTGAATATGAACTTTCTTGTAGCAGTCAAGCACTCTAGAAATGGATTGGTTTGGTATGATCAGGAGTATGAAAGGTGACATCCTTTTCATATCTAATATATGTTATGTCCTTGTTATTTCTGATTTCTTCGTAAGGTTTGATGACCTACTTATAAAGAGAAAGTTGAATGTAATATGTATTTGAATATGGGCTTGTCTCACTGAGTTGTTGTTGCACTGGCTATTGGTCTGAATCATCCTCATAATCTTCACCATATTCAAATATAGGGTTATGAACAAGGACTAGTTCAGAATGTTGTTGAAGATTATTTCACTCAAGTGCATCGTGAAGAAGTCGATTATGAGTTTGAAGTAGTACTGATTTGACTTTGAAACTTGAATCTTGACTGCTAATCGTTGATGGTGTTCCCCCCTGTTATGTACAAGGTGAGAAGATGCAAATCCTTTCACTGTAATATATGTCAATACTCGAGAGTGAATTCATTTGTACGACCGACATATCTTCTTGACTATTGATGACCATCGCCAAGAAGCTATCCACCCACAATGGTTCTTTACACTTGAAGTTTTCTTGATGTAAGAACATATGTCGTGAGGATGATTGTTCTTTACACAATGTTCACAAGGATGAATATCAAATCAATGATCTTCAACATGGCCAAATCGCTAACAATGTTGGCATATATCAATTTTCTCTTGAATTGGAGCAGGTCAATATGAACTTTTTTTCAGGAGTCCAACATTATGAAACTAGATCGGTTTGACATAATCAGGAATACAAAAGGTGACATCCTTTTTATGTCTGATACCTATTATGCACTTGTTATTTCTAATTTCTTCCCAATCCACTTAGAAAGAGAAAGTTGAACCTCATTTGTACTTGAATATGGGGTTGTCTCACTGAGTTTCTACAACGTTGGCTATTGGTATGAATCAGCCTCATCATCTTCATCATCTTCAAATATAAGGTTTTGAACAAGGATTAGTTCAAAATGTTTTCAAAGATTCTTTTACTCAAGTGCATCGTGAAGAAGTTGATTTTGAGTTTGAAGTAGTGCTACTTTGACTTTGAAACTTGAAGCATGACTATCAATCACTGATGTTTTCCCCTATGTCAAGTACAAGGTGAGAAGATGCAAATCATTTCACTGCAATATGTGTCAATAGTTAAGAGTGAATTCGTTGGTATGACTGACATATCTTCTTGACTATTGATGACCATTGCCAAGAATCCATCCACCCATAGTGGTTCTTTGATCTTGCATTTTTCTTGATGTAAGAACATTTGTGAGGTGGATTATTGTGCTTTCCACAATGCTCACAAGGATGAATATTGAAGCACTAATCTTCAACGTGGCCAACTTGCTAACAATGTTGGCATACATAATCTGCTCTTGAAATGGAGGAGGCGAATATTAAATTTCTTGCATCAGTCCAACACTCTCGAACTAGATCATTTGGTATAATCATGAATATGAAAGGTGACATTGTTTTCATATATAATACCGATTATGTGATTGTTATTTCTGATTTCTTCCCAAGGTCCGATGATTCGCTTAGAAAGAGAAAGTTGAACGTCATATGTACTTGAATTTGGGGTTGTCTTACTGATTTTTTGTTGCATTGGCTATTGGTGTGAATCAACCTCATCATATTCATCATCTTCAAATATAGGGTTTTCTTTCACTCAAGTGCATCATGAAGAAGTTGATTATGAGTCTGCATAGTTGAGTTTGAATTGTAAAGTCTATGTTGGACACGCGATTTAGATAAGCGTGAATGTACATTATTCATGAGTATGATCCATCTATTAATACAATTATGATGACCGTTGGATCCATCTTCTGAGGTTTCTTGGACTCCCTATGGTCATTACACGACCTTGACTGTTCACATTTTTTGAAGTTCATAATCCTAACAAATTATGTTTCCAACATTCCCCTTGCTAATCTAAAGGGGTCTATATGAGTCCAAGAAGAGAGATGAAGTCTAGAAGTGTGCACCTAAAATTTCAAAGTGTGTCATTGTCAATGGATGAATGTGCTCTCTAAATCTGGTGGTTTTGGAATGACCACAAACCAAATGATGATGGTGGTTTAAGGAAGACCACAAACCAATCTGGTGGTTTAAGGATGACCACAAAATTTAGAACTTGGCCCTAGGCTCAATCATTCCCAAAACATTTCCTAATTTAGCTAGAAGTTGATGTCTTCTACTAATTGGAAGTGTTCTCAAATGTTGGTTTAAAGATGACGATAAATTGTTGTGTAGAAAAAATTGAATGTTTTCTACTAAGTGAAGGTTTAAGGAAAACCACTAACTGTTGTCTAGGAGAAGTTGTAAGTCTTCTACTAAGTGGTGGTTTAAGGAAAACCACAAACCAGTCACGTTTTCTTGTCACACTCTCTTGTTACTACTCGATTGATGATTGACACAACTTCGAAACTTGAATCCTGACTAGCAATTGTTGATGTTGTTGGTATTATAGCATTGTAGATCGAAGCATAAATAGATAATTTTTCTTTCAACAATTCTCTCAAGGATGAAGATCAAAGCACTGGTCTTCCATATGGCCAAATCGTTGACAATGTTGGCATATCCAAACCTGGAGCACGTGAATCTAAACTTTCTTGAAGCAATCCAACACCTTGAAATTGGATTAGTTTGGTGTAATACAGATTATGAAATGCCACTTCCTTTTCATATCCTTTACATGTTCTATGATTTTTGTGCTTGATTTTTTTCGAAGGTTTGATGATCAACTTGGAAAGAGAAAGCTAAATGTCATATGTACTTGAATGTGGAACTCACTCATTGAGTTTCTATTTTGAAGAAGTCAAGTCATAGTTTGTAGCAGTGTTTCTTTGTCTTGCAAAACTTACAAGCAAGTCACAACATACTACAGATTGGTTTTGTCAATGGTGACTGTATTGTCCACAAAAGAGAGGATTATGGTGTTTAGTAACTTTAACAGTTCCTCAAATCCACCCTAACTTTACACTTTACAATCAGACTAAAAAATGCAAGCAACTAGTGGAGGGTGTCGACTTCTACCAAAAATGAACCCATTTACAGAAAAATCTCAAGTAAAATTACAAAAAGAAAGTTTTTTGCAAGTATACCTTCATTCTGGAGTGGAATTGATCTTTGGCATCAAGGAGGAAAATATTGTTTCAAAAAATTTAATGATCGTGGTAGGAACCACTTCCTACAAAGATACTCCAATGATTTTGTTTGCTCAACACTACAAAGATACTCCAATGGTTTTGTTTGCTCAACAATGTTGAGAATGCTCAACAAGGTAAGGTGTGTTCGACCTATAGAATTGGAAGATGAAATGCCTTTGTTGTCTTTTATTTTAAATCCTGTCACAAATTAAAAAGACTAGATTGTGGCAGTGTTAGAAACCAATCCAACAACGTACCAACTAAATTAGTCATGAAAACTGATTCACAACTAATGAGTGAGGAAAGAAAGGATAATATAGGAAAGAAAGGATAATAAGCCTAGGATTCAAAATTAAGTCGCGTATAAAAGTACTGATGAAGTGAAGACGCTCCAAGATATGCAAGAGGACTTCTAGCAATAGGGTCTTCCAACTCAGGTCATCATAAATCCATTTGCAAGAGAGGGTATGCAGAGTAGCTTTCAGTTGGCACATCCATTGTCGGTTTTGACAATATAAAGATTTAATGATTGGATCAAGTCAGCTCTGAATTCCCTCATATTATTTGTGTTCCTTGTCAGTACACCCAAAATCCTTTGACCCGGTGCTCTCCTTGCACATTAGGGTTTCCTCTCTGCGCGTTTTAGCTGGGCACGACCACCTTTCTCTCCTCTAGCTCTGAAGGTCTTTTCCCATGTGCTTCAATGTTAGCGACCGTGTATTTGAATCAACGCCAATACAACTGTGGTAGAATGGAGACGTATTGCTTACTGAGTCACTGGAATGGTATTTGTTGAGCGAAGATCTAAAAATGCCAAAAAAGGGGACCAAGTGCTGGTGAAGGTAACCCTGCATGAGCTAAGAAGCCAAGGAAGAATTAACAAATGAGATAGACATGATTACATATCTCTATTAGATTACTCAATAATATTATACAATACATTGGCTCATTATATAGAGATTTATCAGATCTAACTTATTCTAATAATAGCATTAGAGGTTGAGAAAATATCTCAACCACAGACCAAACCAGGAGACTTGGTTGGAGAGAATCTTTCTCACAACCAACTATCTAACAACCTCCTTGACCTATTCTCTCAGGTCATCTAACTATAAATACCTGCTCAACAGGTCATTAACTCAATCATACAACAAGTATGAATTACATATTCTAACACACCCCCTTAATGAATACTTGTTGATTGAGTCATTTTTGCTTGTGCTTGGTCATAGTGATTTCTAAGTGTTGTCTCTGGTCCATTCTTTATTATTGGGCTTTAATCC
>SNQJ01S0120760.1:38049-53899 GCA_010110895.2 Picea sitchensis
AAACTTTTGATTATTATTATAACATAACTAAATTGAATGGTTTTGATTAATTTAATTTCACACATAATACAATCCTGACATGTGATTTTGATATCAACTCCAATGCTTTTTTCAGATTATAATTTAAAATCACTTTCATTTCTTTTTTTAAACACTCAATTATATTTATTCAACTTTGTTTTTTTCATTTCCCAAAAACCATTTTAAACAACGAGGTCAAATTTAAATGTGTATTTTTAGAAAGATGATTTAAATGTTCTTTTATTTTGTTTTTACAAGTGAGTAGAAATTTGTTTGATTGTTTTTAAAAAATATAAATATAATAAATCTAAATTGCCTTCTTGAATTTAATCTAGTTTTTAATAAGTGGATAATAGTGTATTGTTAAGAATAAATGTTTGATTATAGCATTAGAAAGCCTCAAGTTTCACAATCCCTGACAATATAAAACATTTTATTTCCTTTTCTACAAATTTTGTATGCAAGTTGATTCTATATAATTCCTTGAATTATGTAGATATTAAATCTACAATCCCTGACAATATAAAACATTTTATTTCCTTTTCTACAAATTTTGTATGCAAGTTGATTCTATATAATTCCTTGAATTATGTAGATATTAAATCTAGTAACAATCCATTAGATATAGATATAGAATGAAAATTTACCAAAAAGGTGAGGCACAATGTTTAATGCCAAACTTAATAGATTCAACCCTTCCATCCTTTAATGCCTAGTTAACAAATCAATGAGATTGGGAATAAAGCACTAATAACACTACTCCTTTAACATATTTTATCTTTATAAATGTATGATATAGTTTTAAAAGAATTACTTTTAATGAAGAAATGGTAAAAACTATAAATTAATGAAATTCTTTGAGTATCAACACTATTTATTATGAGTTCACACTTCCAAAACAAGAAGAATAAGAACATTTATGTTTATTGTATCCATAGTGTAACAATTAAGAAAAATCATTATTTATTATTACTTCTAATTTTATAAGTATGACTCCATCGCAAGCTAGATTCATAATTATTAAGTCATATATTTTTGGTGAGAAATAATTCTTAGAGATTTTGACTCTTACGGATTTTTGTTTGTTTGGGATCCAACAACAAATAGATGTTATGTTTTTAGGCCTAAATTTCAAGTTTCAAGAGTGTTTATATTTATTAAAAAAGATAGTAGGAAGGAGATATGGAGTTTACTTTCTGATCATAAATCTACTTTTCAATAAAATAATGGGGTTAAGGGAAAACCACGGTGTATGCATGGAAATGACAAGGAAGAGCATTGAAACTAGGCATGATTTCACCTCAAACATCATATAAACACACTTTTCCCAATTTCCAATGAAAGAGGACATGGAGCCCATTTTCTATTAAAAAATAATAAATGGCCTTATCAATGGGGAACCATTCTCTTCGATGGATCTTATCCATGACCTTATAAATTCAATTCAATCAAGTCATAGACACCATTAATGATCTAGAATATTTTCATCGTGACTTATAAAGAATTGTATTAAATGAGCATAAATTAAATTGCACCATTAAAGAAGGGAAAACTTAAAAATGAAGAGACATAAGCATTATATATGAACACAAAAACTTGATAACGGAGTTCGTCCCTGATGGACTACGTCTATGGGTCCTGCTCCCAAATGGGTAGGCTCTTTCATTAACTCATCAAAAGAATTTGGAAAATACATAAATATACCTCATTCTGACATCAAGATGCAAAAATAATGCTCAGATCAGAAAAGAGACATCACCACTGAATTCATGGCGTTGAATTACCCAAAAATGAATGTCTCCACGCCTCGATCCGGCTCTAGCACTCCCAGGCCCAAGAGAAACTCTATCTCAGTTTTCATGCCTGCTACAACCTGTAATAATGGCAGTCTTTTGGCTTGAAATGCGTTCCCATAGTCGTATCGTCACGCCTATCCTTGGTGGCTGGCAGAAACATGACTTTAACAAAGAACTGCCAGATGGATGTTCCAACAGAACAGTTAGGCAGATTAGTTATGGTGTTAAAGTTAGAGCATTGGATGTGGGGAGGTCTCGGGGTCAAACCCCATAGGATCCTATTTTACCTCTATAGTTATAACCTCTACCAAATTTAGTTGGTGGCTTCTAGATGTGGTAGTTGTCACTAGGTATGGTAGACCTTCACCAGAATTGGCAGGGTCCCGCACATATATATTTTTTTTATTTTTCGGTTACGGATCGTCCTTGGGCATTTCGGGGATGCCACGTGTCGTTCATTGATTGGGCCACATGGAATCTACTGATTGGTCCACCTAATTTCTAATGTCACGCCCAGTCAACCGTACATGACACGTGGCGCTTCCTGGATGGTGCCATGTGGCGTCTCTTGGGGGTACCACATGGCACCTTTATATTGATCCACATGGACCCCTGGAAAGTCCAATGGTAGGTGACACGTGGCAGCCTATGGTGCTATCATGTGGCATGCTAACATCAACATCCTATACGATGATGTCACCCTTCCATATCAGTTGTTGATGTCATGTTGATGTCAACAGTATGGATGATGATGTGTCCCATGTTGATTGGCCTTATTTGACTATAACTTTGACCATGAATATATTTCAAACCGTAACTCTGTTTGACGATCTGTTTGTGTCATTATAAATATTTCGACGTGCTCTTCGTGATCATGTCATTTTCACTAAATTTTGAGAACTTTAATTTTTTTCCCTTTCTCTGTCTATTGAAGCCATTTTGAATGTTTTGAGTTGCCTCTGTGAGTTATAAGTTATTATTAGCCTTCTTTGGATCCTTTTTGGATCACTCTTTCCCAATGAGAGCTTTTGGACCACCAAAATATTTCAGCAATCAACTGGTAAGTGAAGGAAGAGTCCCCTCACTTTGTCCTTCTCGATCCACTTTGCCTTACTTGGATGGGTGCCTTTTAAGCCTACTCGAAGATAACCAATATCACCCCTGCGTGAAGTCCTCGTCCTCCTGTCCAAGATGATATATTCCTGTAGCTCATCCAAGTACTCAGGTGAAAACTCATCAACTAATGGTATTGAAAATTCCTCATCTTGATCCATGATCATGGGAGGCTAAAAAAGTTTCAAGTTCTCAATGTTCATAACTGAGTAAATCTTCATATAAGGTGGAAGATCCAGATGAAAAGAATTGGTACCGCTTTTCTCTAAGATAGTTAAAGGCCCATAACAAATGGGCTTGAGTTTATTTCCTTCACCCTTCAATCTCTCCTTGTTGATGTGAAGCCATACCTGATCTCCAACCTGGAACTGATGATCAACCCTGTGCTTGTCATGTCGAGCTTTATACTGTGCTTAAATTTTCTCCAATTGTTCCCTGACTACTTGGTGTATCTGTTGAATCCTCTGGATGAAATTGCGGACTTTGTCCTTTATTCATTCTTCATTTACATCGGCATCTCTCCTGTACATCAAGTCCAAAGGAACCTTTTGTAGGTACCCAAAACATGTCTCAAAAGGTGAAATCTGAGTGGATGAATGTAAAGCTCGGTTGTACGCATGTTGTACATAGGGTATTTGTTCATCCCATACCTTGGATGCTTGCTGCAGTAGCCTCGAAGAAAAATTACCATTGTTCGGTTTACCACCTCTGTCTGTCTGAATGTCTGTGGATGGAAAACAATGCTCCTCTTCAATTTGGTGTCCATCATTCTCCACAAGCTAGTCCAAAATTCCACAAGGAATTGAGTATCTCGATCTGAAACGATAGATGTGAGTAATCCAAAGTGAACCCAAACATGTTGAGAGAAGAGATTAGCAGTCTGCTCAACAATGATCTTCTTTTTACAAGGCATCAAGATACACATCTTGTTGAAATTATCCACTACAACATAAAAATAATCATGACCCCCTTTGGTCATGGGTAAACCCCCTACAAAATCCATGTCTATACTTTACCATGGATGGGATGTAACATGAAGTGTTGAGTATAGCCCCGGTTTTCTATTAGTGGGCTTAAAAGTAGAACACATCACACACCCCTTTACATATTTAGTTATAATTGTTTTCATTTGAGGCCAGTAAGAAAACCTCTGCAAATGAGCCATAGTTTTTCCTACCCCAAAATTCCCAAACACAAGAGAAGTATGAGCTTCTCATATTACATGGGCTCGTTCACTTGTAGGAATACATAGCTTTCCAAGATGGTAAAGTAATTTTCCCTGCAGACAATAGTTCTCTACCTGTGCACCAAGGGTTAGCTTCACATATACTTCTTTAAAATCTTCATCGATGGCATATTTTTCTATATATCTATCATGAGATAAAGAAGTATTCTTCAAAATAATAGAAGCAACAATAGGAGGTCTAGAAAGCATATCAACTACCTTGTTACTTGTACCCTTTTTGTACCTTTTTGTACCCTTTTTGTACCTGTGGTCTCAATATTGTTGCAATTTGGTCTATGCTTGAAGATACTGTAAGGGTTGGTGATCTATATGTATGACGGTTTCCTTCCCTAACAAGTAGTGCTTCCATTTCCTTACACTCTGGACTAATGCATACAACTCTTTATCATATGTAGGATAGTTAACAACAACTTGGTTAAAACTTTCAAAGTGGTAACAGATAGGCTTACTATATTGCATTAGTATTGCACCAATGGCATATCTTCTAGCATCTCTCTCGATCTCAAAAGGCTATCCAAGATTCGGCAGTGCTAATACTGATGTGGTACTGATCTTTCCCTTCAAAGTGTTGAAAGATTTTTGTTGCTTTCCTTCCCACTGAAAAGTGTTCTTCACACTGGTTAAGGAATGCAGAGGAACTTATATGAAGGAGAAGTTGGGAATGAATCTCCTCCAATACGGGATTGCACCTAAGAAGCTTCGAACTTCGGTTACACTTTTTGGCTCAGGCCAATTCACAATTACATCAACTTTGGAAGGGTCAATTTTCAATTGTCCTCCTCCTACAATATGACCTAAGTATATAAGTGCAGTCTTGCCAAATTCACATTTAGGCAATTTGACATACATATTTTCCCTTTGCAAAGTATCCAATACTTTCTTTACATGCCTCACATGCTCATCCCATGTCCCGCTAAAAACAAGAATGTCGTTTAAATACACAATAAAAAATTCATCTATGAAAGGCCTGAATACATCATTCATCACATGCATGAAAGTTGTCAGAGCATTACAAATCCCAAATGTCATAACCAACCACTCAAACAATCCCTGTTTGGTTTCAAAAGGAAATTTTCCATGCATCTTGCTCTACAACTCTGATTTGATGATATCCACTGCGCAAATCCAACTTAGTGAAATAAACAAAATTCTTCAATTGGTCAAGTAAATCATCTATGCGAGGAAGAGGGTATCAATTTTTCACCGTGATTTTATTTAAGGCCCGGTAATAGACACACATTTTCCACATGCCATCCTTCTTTGGCACCATCATGGTAAGAGAACCACAAGGAGATGAATTGGGCCTGATGAACCCTTGATTCAATAAGCCCTGTACCTGCTTCTTGATCTCTGTCATCTCCACAACTGACATCTTGTACATGCCAACATTAGGAAGAGGAGAATCCCACTGAAGATGTATCCCATGTTGGATTTCCCTCTTAGGAGGTAATCCATCTGGTTCGTGAAAAATATCATCATACTTAGAAACAATATCAATTAATTCCTTTTTATGAGATGGATCACACCCTTGTAAATCATCGGATTTCCCGACATATTTATCTCTAACGACCATGAGTACATATCTCTTATTAGTGTTTATGAGTCTTTTCATTTTCCCTGCACTAACAAGTGTTGTATTTACCCTCATGATGTGATCTCTAACAATATATTCCACTCCCCCTTAGTAAGGTGGTATTTGTTCTCATGTATAAAGAAGACTACTTTTCTATCATAAAGATAATGACTTCCCAACACTTTACCACATACATCAAGTGGTACAACGTCCAAATCAATTTCATCAATCAATTTTGAAGCAATAGAAAATCTTATCCTACATTGTTTGGTGACATTAAGTTTTAGTTTGTCACATACCCAACCAAGAGGATAAGGTTTCGGATGTGGTTTCATTTCAAGATCCATTTTCTTGACAAGTGCTTCAGATATTAAGTTTACTTGAGAACCTGGATCAAATAATGTAGCTATATTAGTATGTTTAGATACAACTCTTATGTGAAATAACTCATTCCTCTTTTGTTCATCAACATGAGATTCATCATTGGAACTAGAACTAGAATGAAGAGAATATTTACCTTGTACTCCAATGTTGTGATCTTTCCTTCATGTCCTGAATCAGAACCAAGATCCTGATGTACTGTAGAAACGGTCTTTGTCTTCCCATTTCCTCCAAACTCTTTCGGTTTCTTTTCCAGATGCAGTTTCCAACAATGTTATTCATCGTGACCTCTCTTCTTGCAATGAGTTCAAGATGGTTTCCCTCCTTCTCTCGTCACTATAGCGGTCTTCTTGTCCTTCCTTTTAAACTTCTTAAAAGTCTTCTGTGGGAAATTGGAAGGTTTCTTTGTGGGATCTTCTTGAACATGTTTCCCCCTGTTATCAAGGTGAGTGGCTTTCACAAAAACTTTGTCAATACTAGTGGGGTTAAACAATAGCAAAGTATGTTGAATATAACCATGAAGTGCACCATTATACTTCATTAAAGTCTCATAATAATCCAAAGGAATGTTCAATGCAAGAGCTTTCTTCCTAAACGCTTCTGTGAAACTTTGTACAATTTTTATTTCACTTTTACTTAAGGTTTTCCATTCCATCATTTCTTTATGTAAACATCCTAATGGATAAAATTGCTTCCTTATCGCTGATTTAAAGTTCGACCATGAGGAAAGAATCTTACCACACTTAATTATATCCCGAAGCTTTCTCTCCCACCATATGAGAGCGGTGGCTTCCAACCGAAGAGAAGTTAGTTTCACTTTAACTTCCTCTTCATCAATATGTTGGACATGGTAATACACTTCAACCTATCAGATCCAATTATCTAGATTTTCAGGATTAACATCTCCATTAAACATAGGTAAAACAAATTTTACATCAATCTTTAATAATGGTTTCTTAAAAGAGGCTTTATGGCTAGAATGGTGAGAATGATGAGAATGCTCAAAGGAAGAAGAACTAGAACTCGAAGGTGAAGATGGAGGCTTAGGAGGATCACCTCCAGCCCCTTGGTTTATCGAAGCATCATCTTCTGCATGTCCTTCTTTTTTCTTCCCTTTCTTCTTTATCCTCTTCTCGTAATCTTCATACATTCGCTCGACCATTTCTGACATGCAATAAAAGACCATGTGAAAGTTTTTCTCCTGTTCATCAAGCTTGTCCTCTTCTGCCATTTTCTTCCTTCTGGATATATGGCCAACTTCAGGATTGAACATATTAAGAATTCCTTCACCCTGCTTATGCTTGGCCCTAGTAAGAATTCACACTCAACAATTCAAGTCAAAGATGACTGCTATGATACCAACATGATCCAAGATGTTTTCATCATGATTTATAAATAATTGTATTAAATGAGCATAAATTAAAGTGCACCATTAAAGAAGGGAAAACTTAAAAATGAAGAGACATAAGAATCATATCTGAACACAAAAAATTGATAAGGGAGTTCGTCCATGGTGGACTACACCTATGGGTCCTTCTCTGAAATGGGTAGGCTCTTTCACTAACTCAGCGAAAGAATTTGGAAAATACATAAATCTACCTCATTCTAAAATCAAGTTGCAGAAATAATGCTTAGATCATAAAACATACATAACCATTGAATTTGTGGCGTCAAATTACCCAAAAATGACTGTCTCCATGCCTCGATCCGGCTCTAGCACTCCCAGGCCCAAGATAAACTTTATCTTGGTTTTCATGCCCGTTGCAACCTACAATAATGACAGTACTTTGCCTCTAAATCCATGCCCACAGTCGTACGACCGCGCCTCTCCCCGTTGGCTAGCGTAAACTTGGATTTAAAACAAAATTGGCAGACCAATGTTCCAACAAAACAGTTAGGAAGATTGGTTATGGCATTAAATTAAGAGCGTTGGATGTGGGGAGGTCCAGGGGTCAAACCCTGCGGGATCCCATTTTATCTCTATAGTTATAACCTCTGCCAAATTTAGTTGGTGAATTCTATATGTGGTGGTTGTCACCAGATATGGTGGACCTCTGCCAGATTTGGCATGTTCCCGCCCATATATATATTTTTATTTTTCGGTTATGAATCGTCCTTGGGCGTTTTAGGGATGCCACATGGCACCCATTGATTGAGCCACGTGGAATATATTGATTGGTCCACCTAATTGTTGATTTCATGCCCAGTCAAGCGTACATGACACATGGAACTTCCTGGATGGTGCCACGTGGCATCTCTTGGGGGTGCCACGTGGCACTTTTCTATTTGTCCACATGGACCCCTGGAAAGTCCAATGGTGGGTGACATGTGGCATCCTGTGGTGCTTCCATGTGGCATGTTGATGTCATCATTTCATATGATGACATCACCCTACCATGTCAGCTGCTGATGTCAACAATATGGATGATGATGTTTCCCCTACTGACTGGCCCTATTTGACCACAACTTTGACCGAGAATATCTTTCAAACCGTAACTTCGTTTGACGATTCGTTTTCACCGTAAAAAATCCTGCGATGCGCTATTCGTGATCGTGCCATTTTAACTAAGTTTTGTGAACTTTGAATTTTTTCCCTTTCTCTATCTGCTGAAGCCATTCTAAGCATTCTGAGTTGACTTTGTGAGTTCTAAGTTATTCTTAGCCTTCTCTGGATCCTTTTTGGATCAATTAGCTCCACAAAATTTTAGGAAATTTTGGCCATCTTATTCTCCTCTTCTATTTAGTTCCATATGTGTTGTGTCTGATTAAGGAAGATTAACAATCTATGTAATGGAAGATCTTGTATTGATCATGGTTGAACGGTACCTCAAGAACTACGATTTTGATACAACAAGTATAGCTAAAGTTTATGCAAGAGAAGGGAAAGGTCTCCACACTCTCAATTCAAGGAAGGAATTTCACAAGGCCTTCTTCTTATGCAGATCATATGTTCAATGAAAGATCAACTGCAAGTAGTAACTGTCACTCTGACCTGCTTGTCTCCTTCAAATTGAATCCATCGAAAACTTAATACTGATAGGAATATCCAATTAAGACACCAAGTTTGCTATAATATTTGTAACTTGAATTCTTGTCTTAACGTATCCACCTTTTAATAGAATTTTCCTTAAAAAAAATCCAATAAAAAATATTTTATATGGACTAGTCTCAATATTTTTATGTAATGTCCTTGTGCCATTCACTATCGGCCTAGATTCAAATAGGAATGAGTATGGGCATTCCATTACAACAATATGTTATAGACTTCAAGACTAAGGGTTAAATTTTTAACATAATCTTAAGATTTATTATTTGGAACATTGGTATGGATAAAAAATTAAACATTTATAATAAAAAATTAAAGCAAAATCTGCAATTAGATAATAGGAACTATCCTTTAAAATTTAAAATAAAAAGATAAATTGAAGTTGGAATTATAGGGATTTAAATTGGTTCAATTATTATAGGGATATATTACATCAAGTTGGTATCTATCTAAGTCATGACTTTAAAATATTAAACTTTGAAAGGGATCAAAGTTTAACATCATATATATTAAATGTTGAAAGGGGTATTCTCATTCAACTAGGTAGAACTAAGAGTTCAAAATTTATGCAAATATGAATATACGAAAGTTGTTGTATGTAAACACACATTTATGGAAGTCATATTTCGTAAATGTGCATTTATGGAAGTGGCTTTTTTATATGCACATTTATGGTTTCTTTCGTATATGCGCATTTACAGAAGTTGACCACTTACGAAAGTTGGATTTTGTATATATGCATTTATGAAAATTGGATTTCGTAAATGCACATTTACAGAAGTTGGATTCTGTATATGTGCATATACAAAATCCAACTTCCATAAATGTGCATTTATGGAAGCCATATGCACATATACGAAAGCCTCCTTCTATAAATGTACATTTATGGAAATTTTCTTTCACAAATGCGCATTTATGGAAGTTGGATTCCATATATACACGCTTCCGTATATACACAGTTTTGGAAGTGGTTATCTTCCATAAATTCACATATACAGAAGCCTCCTTTCGTAAATGTGCATTTATGGAAGTTGGCTTTTGTAAATGTGAATTTACAAAAGTTGTCTTCCATATATGTGTTTTTCCGTATATGTGTGCTTCCATATATATGCAAATTTGGAAGTGGTTAACTTCCGTAAATGTGCATATACAAAAGTCTTCATTCGTAAATGTAATTTTATTGAAGTAGTAATCTTTGGATGCACATATAGGGAAGTTGTCATCCATAAATGCACATTTATGGAATTTAGCTGTCATATATGTGCGCTTTTGTATATGCGCATATACGAAATCCAAATTCCATAAATGCGCATTTATAGAAGTGCACAAATATGGAAGCCTCCTTCTGTAAATACGCATTTATGGAAGTTGGATTATGTAAATGCGCATTTATGGAAATCGAATTTCGTATATGCGCATATACAAAATCTAGCTTCCATAAATGCACATATATGAAAGTGCGCATATACGAAAGTTGTCTTCCATAAATGCACATATACAGAAGTGGTCAACTTCCATAAATGCACATATATGAAATTTGTCATCTGTAAATGCGCATTTATGGAATTCTAATTCTGTATATGTGTGCTTTCTTATATGCACATATACATAATCCAACTTCCATAAATGAGCATTTACAAAAGCGTGCATATACATAAGTCATCTTCCATAAATGTGCATATACATAATTTGTCATCCGTAAATGCACATTTATGGAAGTTGGCTTATGTATATGTGCACTTCCGTATATCCACATATACATATTCCAACTTCCATAAATGTGCCTTTATGAAACTGTGCATATACGAAAGTTTCCTTCCGTAAATATGCATATGCGAAAGTTCTCATCCATAAATGCACATGTATGGAAGTCAACTTTTGTATATGCATGCTTCCGTATATGTGCATATATTGAATCCAACTTCCATAAATGCGCATTTACGGAAGCGCGCATATACAAAATCTGCCCTTCATAAATGCGCATTTATGGAATTTGTCTTCCATAAATGCACATTTATGGAATTTATCTTCCATATATGTGTGTTTTTGTATATGTGTATATACAAAATCTAACTTCCATAAATGCGTATTTATGGAAGCGCGCATATACGAAAGTTTCCCTCATAAATGCACATTTACAAAAGTGGTCAACTTTCTTAAATGCACCTTTACAGAAGTGGTCAACTCCATTAAATGCACATTTACAAAAGTGGTCTGCTTTCATAACTCCACATATATGGAATTCGTCATCCGTAAATGCACATTTACGGAAGTTGGCTTCCATAAATACGTATTATTGAATATGACTTTCGTATATGCGCATTTATGGAAGCTGGCTTCCGTATATGTGTATTTTTGGAAGTTGCATTCCGTATATGCATACTTATGGAAGCTTTTGTATATGCACATATACAAAATCCAACTTCCATAAATGCACATATACAGAAGCCAGCTTCTGAAAATGCACATTTAAAAATCGATTTCCATTAACTGAATACTATTTGAGAGATTTGAAAAAAATATATATGTTATGTTTGAATTTGTTATGGTAGTTTACTTTGAATAGCATGTCCCATGGAAAAATATGGAGAGTAATAATTTTATGAGGTTGACATCAATACTTTTTATATTCAAACAAACATGTTGAAACTACCTCCCTATCACAAACATGTTGAAATTGCTAGGTCATTGCATTCAACTTAGACAAACAAGAATACCATAATATGTTCATATATTTGGATAAGTTTTGAACTCTTAGTTCTACCTAGTTGAGTGAGAGTACCAACAACCTAGTTCCATCCTAAATCATAAAAAATTACACATCGATGAATTTGACCCCTTTCAATATTTAATAGATAGGAGGTTAAACTTTGATCCATTTCAACGTTTAATATTTTAAAGTCACAACTTCGATAGATACTGATCTAGGTGGATATTGGTGGCCATCCACCTGTTCCAAATTTCAACTGGCTTATCTTGATAGTTTTCAGTTCAGCACGTTTCTCTGTAATGGGGAAATTTCTTTGTAATTGTGGGTTCTTCACTTACAGAGCTGTCTTGAAGCCCTACAGAACATCCATGTGGAAAATTTTGGCAACCCACCTATTCCAACTAGCTTATTTTGGAATTTTTCATGTCAATACATCTTTTTGTACTTCCAGGGATGTTTTAGCGCTCTAAACAGTTTTTTTTTTTGGCTTTCCACAATAAAACTATAGATGGAGTCAGAGTATGATGGCATAATGTTTAGTTCTCAAAAATACCTTTCCAATGGGCTATCACACGCCTAAAACAAAGGTCATATGAAAAAGTTACGACCCTGGGAAGTTGAGGTACCAACTTACCCATCGAGGCCCACATAACTTTTGGCGTTTCATCTCCTAGGGTTAGGTTTTTGGATGTCTAGGGTTTTGGAATTCATGTTCATCATAAAAAATCCTTCAGAGCCTCATTGTTCTCGTGAAATAGAATAGTCGTAACATTCCTTCTCAAAGATAAATATGCCACCATTCTAGCGAGTCTTGCACTCTGTATTTTTATAGTGTTTGTACATTTATTTCATTAATAGAAATCATGTATTGTTGTATCACTCTATTTCTGGAAAATTTTATGAGTATTTCATTCTAATATCGTTGCTTTCATTTTGTTTTGAAAATAATCCAGATCAGTGGTATCAGAGCAGGCTGATCTTGATCGTTTTTCAGTGCATGTCCCTGATGAGGTCTGAGTATAGAAAGTTGGGTCTCAAGCTTGTCTCTCTTGAGGAAAATCTCTCTCACACACCCAAGAAACCCTCTATGGTGGTATAAAAGAAAAACAACAGAGAAATATATTCTATTAACTTCTTGCTTGAGCAAGGTCTCACGTGACAGAGGGACAAAACGATGGAGAATTTTTCACACATCCTTCAACTGTTGTTGGTAGCAACAGACACATCTTCATCAAGCGACCAATTTGTAGGAATATATCCCTTTAAGGTACAAGTTAATTTTGATATTCTTGTATTTGAATGTCAGATAGATGCAGATGCCTTAGAAAAATGGTTAAATCTGCTAGAAGGTTATTTCTCTGTTCACAATTTTTCCGATAAGGAAAATATCACCTTCGCACTCCTCAAGGATCTCCCCCATGTCAAACATTGTTGGGAAACTTACTTGGAGCAAAGTTCCACAGAGGAATCTAGAATATATGGGGTTGATCCCACTTGGGATTTTTTTGTGGATGTGGTCAAGGAACAATACTACCATGTTGATAACTATAAAGACCAGTGCATGATATGGACCAAACTATGACAAGATAAGAGCCAAGCACTATCGGAGTTCAAAAATACTTTCCATACTTTGTGCACCAAGCTGGGTATCAAAGACTCTGAATGACATTTGGTTCTGAAATATCGTGGAGCTCTACATAGATACATCAAAACCAAAATGGATTTCATAAACATCTCATCATTGGGAGCTTCCTATCGATATGATGTCAAAATCAAGCAGAAATTTAGGCACCAGAACAAATGGGAGTTCAGGTATGAAAATCCACAACAACCAAAGCATGGTAAAAACAACACTAACCAACAACCTTTAGACAACCAGTACAAGACACACAACAAGAAGGGTAAGGGAAAGACAAAGAATGACACTGGGAAGTGGTGTGACTTCCACAAAAATCCCTGGCACAACACCAATGGATGTCGCTTGAAATATTCATTGGTGGTCGAGGTCAAAGACAAGGACTCAAACCCTGATTCGGAATCTGATCCAGAAAATATTGAAAATAGATAGATCATCAACATAGACCCTATTGCTGATGTCGCAACCGCAACAATTGAAGCAGAAGAACCAGTAGATCCTTAAGAGGGGGAATGCCTCTTCCATTCACAGATGTTGGTGACGGGGACCCCATTTCATTTCATTGTTGGTAGCGGTAGAAAGAATAACCTCATATCAGCCAAGGTCATCAAATAGTTGGGTTTGTCGACAAAACCACAGCTGTAGCCATACAAGATCGGGTGGCTTCACCAGGGATAAGATCTCTATGTCAGACAAAAATTCTTCCTATCGTATGGCATCCATCCTTTCAAGAATGAGGTAGTCTGTGATGTTTCCCCTCTTGATGTCTTTTATGTTGTTTTGATCCAACCATATATGTGGAAACATCATGTTGTTTATGAGTCTCGACTCCATAGTGTCATTATTAATCTGGGGGGTCAGGTCTATAGGATACCAAAGGTAGTTCCGACTATTGTTCCACCAAAATAGTGCTGTAAGATAATCTCTCATACTGCAAAATTCATCCTCTTCATAGTCTATTAAAAGGATGCACAGAAGGCCACTACAACCACTACAACCTTAGCATCTTCAATCTAGCAAAAGAAGATTGCATAAGAGAAAGAAAATATGTTTTATTCACCTACAATGGTGCCTACACAATAACCCATCAATCCCAGAGACAATATGTTGGTGGAATAGATTCAACCCTACCAACAACAGGTTTGTGACAACCTTCCACAGACTAAGAAACACAACTTCTCCAACAAGGCACACAACCCACCAAGATTCATATTCATATTCAGAAAATGTTTTCCCCTCT
The DNA here is from genome assembly GCA_010110895.2 of Picea sitchensis. Lineage (NCBI taxonomy): Eukaryota > Viridiplantae > Streptophyta > Pinopsida > Pinales > Pinaceae > Picea > Picea sitchensis. The sequence goes on from SNQJ01S0120760.1 coordinate 52,812, forward strand.
TCCCTAGGAATTCAATGAAATGGAGACCATTGCTTCCTAAGGGGGGAGGATTGATCCAGGTGGATATTGGTGGCCACCCACCTATTCCAAATTCCAACTGGCTCATCTTGACAGTTTTCAGTTCAACATGTTTCTTTGTAATGGGGACATTTCTTTGTAATTGTGGGCTATGCACTTACAGAGTTGTCTTGAATCCATACACAACATCCAAGTGGAAATTGGTGGCCACCCACCTATTCCAACTGAATTATTTTGGAATTTTTCATGTCAGTACATCTTTATGTACTTTTAGGGCCATTTTGGGGCTCTAAACAATGTTTTTTTGTCTTGACACTATAAAACTATAGATGGAGTCAAAGTTTCACGGCATACTGTGTATTTCTCTAAAAGAATTTTCTAACATGATATCACACACCTAAAAAGGAGGTCGCATGAAAAAGTTACAACCCCGAGAAGTTGAGGTAAAAACTTACCCATCGGGCCCCACATAACTTTTGGCGTTTCATCTCCTAGGGTTAGGTTTTTGGATGTGTAGGGATTTGACATTCATGTTCATCATAAAAAGGCCTTCAAAGGCTCATTGTAATCATCTTCTTGTGAATGAGCATAGTCGTCATTCTAGCGAGTCTTGCACTCTATATTTTTACAGTCTCTGTACATTTCTTTCATTAATAGAAATCATGTATTGTTGTATCTCTCTGTTTCTGGAAATTTTTATGAGTATTTCATTGTAATATCTATGTTGTCATTTCATTCTGAAAATAATCCTGATCTTATACCGAATTTATGTAATATATCCCTATAATAATTGAACCAATTTAAATCCCTGTAATTCTAACTTCAATTTATCCTTTTATATTAAATTTTAAAGGATAGTTACTATTATCTAATTGCAATTTTTTCTTTACATTTGTATTCTAAATGTTTAATTTTGGCTCCATAACAATGTTCCACATAATAAATTTTGAGATTATGTTCACAAATATAACCCTTAGTCTTGATGTGTATAACATATTGATGTAAGGGAATATTCATACTCATTCCTATTTGAATCTAGGTCCATAGTGAATGGCACACAAACATTACAT
>SNQJ01S0120761.1:27146-44389 GCA_010110895.2 Picea sitchensis
ACATTGGGATGACTGGATCTTTGTAGATTGTATTGTAGCCTCTCTACAAAGTCTTCTAGATTCGCGTCCTCTTTCTGCATCATTTTAAATAGCTCCTCCCTCTTTTCTCTCGTTCTGCAGTAGTCCTAGTACTTGTTCAGAAATTCCTGCTTCATTTGGTCCCATGTTGTGATTACATGGCTTCCAAGACTCATAAACCATCTTAGTGCATTCCCTTTTAGTGTTGTTGGAAATAACTTCAGTTTCTGAGCATTAGAAACGTAATTATAACTTCTACATAATATATCAAACTCAAACAAAAATTCATCAGGATCCTCTGAAGATAACCCATGAAAATTTGGCAATGCCGAGAGTGGAATGTTTTTCATGGGGGCTGTCCCTCTAGGGAGATCCCAAATAGGGAATCCTAGTGTAGAGAAAGAGTTTTCATCTTTTACCTCTCCTTCAGGATCTACCTGTTCTTCATGATGCAATTGCTCGTTGTATTCATCCATGTTTCCCTCTGTCTGCTCTCCTACTGCACTTGCTCTATCCTCAATGTCTCCTACTGGCTTCTGGACTGTCTCAGGACTCCAAACTTCCTTCCCTGTTCCAAAAATTGTAAGAAATGAAGGCTGGGAATTCTGTTTTTGAAGGTTTGGTCGTTGAGCAGCAGATTCAGACTTGGATGCAATCTCGTTAATGAAAGTCTTTCTTCCTCCTTTTCCTTTTCCCTTGCCACCTGTAGGGTTAGTGTATTTGGGGTCTTTCATGCATTCTTTTTATCAAAATAAAAGAAATCACAAGTGCTTTTGAAATCTATAGCTATCTTCCTCGGCAACGACACCAAAATGTTGGTCACTATAATTGCTTAATTGATTTTAAACAATCGAATGATACATAAATTATCAACCCAGGGAAGTCTTTTATTTCAAAGATAGCCACACACTGTATATGCTCAATTCCAAAAGCAACTTAGTGTTGTAGTAAAGAAACTTATACTAATCACACTTGCTTGAATAAACTGAAGCTCTGAATTAAATCAAAGGAAAGTAATTCCCCTATTGCAAATCTTTAAAGTTCAATCTAAGAATCCTGGATTACATTAAAATAACACTACAATGGGAAAGAACAACTATTCTGCAATCAGAGAATAGGACCCTTACTCTCAACAGGGACTTCAGTATTAACACTCTTTCATGAAAACAGTAATGCAGAAAACAATTAACTCTATCTAACAAAGAACAAAGCCACCTAGTTCCTTTCTTTCTAAGCAGGAGCCTTGAGCCTTATTTCTGTTTTAGCACACTTGTGAGGTTGAGGTTTTACAGAGAACAGGGTAGTCTGATCCCTTCCTTTCCGAGCAGGGATCCCTAACCCAGTTTCTGGCTAGCACCAATGAAAGTCTACAGAGAACAGGATGTTTTGGTTCTTTCCTTTCTGAGCAGGAACCCTTAACCCAATCCCTGGCTAACACATTTGCAGAGGTAATATGAAATCTACAGAAGACAAGGTGTTGTGATTCCTTCCTGTCTGAGCAGGAACCCTTTAACCAGATCTCTGACTAGCACACTTGCAGCAGTAAATGAAATCTACAGAAGACAAGGTGTTATGATTCCTTCCTGTCTGAGCATGAACCCTTTAACCAAATATCTGGCTAGCACACTTGCAACAGTAAATGAAATCTACAGAAGTCAAGGTATTTGGATTCTTTCCTGTCTGAGCAGGAACCCTTTAACCGAACCTCTGGCTAGTATGCTGGCGAAAGTAAATGAATTCTACAGAGGGTAGGATATTCCGATTCCTTCATGTCTGAGCAGAAACCTTTAACCAATCTCTGCTATCCTTATAAAATCATCACACAAGATTGCTGATAAAAAGAATTACAAATTCCATTCAATACACTAAGACAGAGTCAGTAGTGTTTCAGCAAAGCGGAANAGAGGTAATATGAAATCTACAGAAGACAAGGTGTTTTGATTCCTTCCTGTCTGAGCAGGAACCCTTTAACCAGATCTCTGGCTAGCACACTTGCCGCAGTAAATGAAATCTACAGAAGACAAGGTGTTATGATTCCTTCCTGTCTGAGCAGGAACCCTTTAACCAAATCTCTTGCTAGCACACTTGCAAAAGTAAATGAAATCTATAGAAGTCAAGGTATTTGGATTCTTTCCTGTCTGAGCAGGAACCCTTTAACCGAACCTCTGGCTAGTATGCTGGCGAAAGTAAATGAATTCTACAGAGGGTAGGATATTCCGATTCCTTCCTTTCTGAGCAGGAACCTTTAACCAATATCTGCTAGCCTTATAAAATCATCACACAAGATTGCTGATAAAAAGAATTACAAATTCCATTCAATACACTAAGACAGAGTCAGTAGTGTTTCAGCAAAGCGGAATCCATTAAAAATAGTGTTTCAGCAAACGATAGTTAAACAAAGCATGAACAGAAATTATACTAACACACTTCTAACTAATGGGTGAATATTGTGAAGAAGGTGGGCCCTCCCTTCTCACAAGATTCCCCTGAACGAAAAGCTAGAGAAGGATACTCAAAGCAGTCTTATATTCATCTGTCGAAATATCACAGTATAAATTGGAAGAATAGAATACGTCCCGCTCTCTGGAGTTGCTTCAATACATCAAAACTTGGATATCTCGAATGGTGATTTCTTCTGATTTAAAGAGGAAATCCCTTCGATACAATCATTACAATGCATATCTGAGCCTTATCCTAAATCGAATCTTCTTTCTAAACCATCATAGGATGTCCTAGTCTTACGCAACCGAATGCTATTACAGGAGCTGAATAAGATATTGTTGTTACGGGTGGTGTAACAGCTTCTTCTTTGTTGTTGCGAATGTTGTTTCAGATCGCAATTCGTGGGCTGTTTCAGCCATGTGAATTGCACTCTGACTGTGTTGACCACTGACTGTGATGGCTTCCTTGTGTTTCAGCATCGTTGGTTCTGGCGGTTTCCTCTGTGTCTCAGCATCTGCACCTCTGGACTGTGTAACGGCTCTGTGTTTCAGCATCTGCGTCCTCAAACTATAAGGAAGCTCTGTGTTTCAGCATATGTGACCTCGGACTATATAGCAGCTCCGTGTTTCAGCAACAGCGACCTTGGACAGTTCTGTGTTTCAGCAACAATGACCTTGGACAGTTCTGTGTTTCAGCATCAGTTCTGTGTTTCAGCAACAGGCCTCAGATGCTAATCTGCAGTTTTGGACACTTATGCATTTCTAATCAATGGTTAAGTACGAGAGTGATGTAAAATATTATGCAAAACAGATTAAACGTATAGTAATGAGAAGGGACGTTGTATACCTTTGAGATGATCAGATAAAGTGATAGTATGAGTCTAAATGTAGGTGATCAAGAGTATAATGGTGGCAAAAAGTATAGGCAAAAAGGTACATTGTGTGGTCCTAACAACAGACAGGGCAGAGACTCGAGAGGTTTTATTTTCACCCAGATCCAAGTTTTTTCTTAATCAGGTGCCTCGAGGATGGTTTCAAAAGATGGGTAATAATTAAAAAGATCAGATTTACGGTTTCATTTTGATATTTGAGGTGTTTAGGAAGGTGGCAATGTAGAATTAGCTACCTATTTTCTGGGTAGAGAAATAGTTTTTGCTAGAAATAGAAGATTCGACTTATTTTATCTTCTATGGATACTCAACAGCCTTGGAAGGCTTTCTACACTTTTCAAATTTTTGAAGGATATGAAGATCATCAAGGACGAGGAGATTGACCTAGTTTTTGGCATCTCTTCCTATTTTCTTGTACTATATTTTGACTTACTATTTCAAGTAAATCTGATCCAACCTTTTAGGATATAGATTTCTCATGTAAAGGCTATAAAGCCATAAACTTTTGAGGAATATTGGTTCGATTTTGGAGACTAGATAATTGTATTTTGTGTTGAGACACTTTCTTTAATATATGAGTCTTGCAAGCTTCTTTCATTGATGTTATCAGATTCCTTCTTTATTATCTGTCTATGTTTATGAGTGAATGCCATTTTTTGTCTATGCTTATATAATCCATAGGTGATTGTCATCTCACTATTTGATTATTTGACAAAGGATCATAAACTATTATACTAGTTTCTAGACCCATCATACCTATTTTTTTATATATGTGTGATCTGGTTTATGTGATTAGATTCTGTTCTATTTGATACACAACCTGTCTGATAATAGCTCTTGAAGGCCTAGTAATATTGAATATACCTAGACTATCTTGAGCGTAAGATTCAGTGAGTTAGTTATCCATATTGATCCAATTATATATTCAACATTGAGAAAATAGTTAAGTTACTAGGCATCTTCGAGCTACAACCTAGAAGAGTTTCCTAGAGTGATAACAAATTGGTGTCGTTGTCAGGGAATAGAGATTGAAGCTCATCTTCCTTGGGAAATGACATAGATCCAAATTTGATGATAGTCAAAGTGTGGACACTATTTTGGTTGTAATCATCTATCTAGCGACTCCATTGGAACGAAGTGGCTCTGAGAAGGGATCATACCAGAGAAAATCAAGAAAGCCACCAACAACATCAGTTTCAGACCCTGAGAAGATCATTAGAAGTGGAAGAGCACTGCAAAGAAAAACTTCCAGATCTGCAAGACCATCTAGACCAGGTATTTCAAGAAGCATTTCTTCATTTGTATCTAGAAAACCTCTTGTTGAATACACTTCAGCTGAAACTTCTAGTTCTCAGAAAATTGTGATTGAGTCAAAAATCTTGAAGGGTGATGAGCTTTCAATTTCTTCTAATGTTATAGATCCTATTTCTAAGCATGTCACTATATCTGAATTAGGAAAAGAAGTTGTAGAATCTATTCAAGAAGAGGACTCTTCCTCTTCCTTGAATTCTTCACAAACTGAGCCTGGAAAAAGTTTTTTCTATACCCATACCAGTTTTCCCGTTCTTGAAGATATTTTACAAGACCTTTTCTCTAAGGGTGAGTAAAACTTGGCCTTGCTGCTTGGCCAGTTTTACAAAGTTTCTTATTTCCTACCTTGTTTATAGTTTGAAGAAACCACATTCCAGGGTAGTAATTCTACCAGTCCTTCCATTTCATTCCTCAGTGAAGTAAAACCACCATCATTGTCCATAGTCCCACCTATCCCATCTCAGTCATCATCTACAAAAACATCTTCCTCTGCATCAACCCCTAATATTGCCATGGCTACTCCTTTGAAAAAAATGGAACATATATTAGCAAATAGGTATGATCCTCTTGTTTTTCCCAATCCCTTGTTAGACATGCCATTAAGAGATTATTAAAAGTACATGCCCAAGTTTACTAGATATATAGATTATACTATTGAAGAGAACATAGAGGTTTTCTATGCCTATGCTGAGAACATTAACATTTTTGAGGAAGATGTTTGGACCAGAGTATTTGTGCATATCTTGGATGGTCAAGACAGGAAATGGTTCAAGGAACTACCAACTAATTCAGCAGAAGGTATTGAGCAATTAGATGAAGTGTTTTTGAAACATTGGGGAGAAATAGGAGAAATTTTGTATTATATTACTGAATTTGGAAATCTAAAAAGAGAAAATGGTGAATCTGTCTCAGACTTCACCAAAAGATCCAATAAGATGTTTGGCAAGATCCCTGTAGATATCAAGCTAACTGACATATGAACAAAGATTACTTACTCTTCTGCCATTGATCCAAAATTTTGCTTGATCCTTAAAGAAAGAAGTTCAACCACACTCGCCTTAATGCAAGATGTTGCTCTTGAGGTTGAATCTAACATCATGGCATCCTAGAAACTTAAAGGTAAGTTTGAGAGAAAGAAGTCATATTTTGATCCTCCTTCTTCAAATACCAAAATGGAAAATATGGCCAAAATGTTGGATAGCTTGACCTCAGAGATGTCAAAACTGAAAATTTAGGGTCAACAACCAACAAGAGGTAAAGAGCCTAATGCTTATGCTCCCAGGAATCCTAGTGCATTCCCTTACAGAAGGAACAACTAGCAGGTCCAGATCCTTCAGAGAGACAAGAATGCAGTTGAAGACCAAAGGATCGGGGCCCTTTTTCCAAAATGATGTGATGGAAGAAGAGAAGGAGATATCTCATGGTGAAGCTGAAGAAGAAGATGATATCAATTGCTTGGAGGATGATGTTGATTCCTCTTTCTTAACACAAATAGATTATGAGGGGGCCCTCATGAATGAGCATATTAATGGGACAAGCATTGAAGAATATTTTTATCATATAGATGATCAACGAGGTTATAATTTAAGATCCAAGACTGGTTCTTCAAAGAAATTACTTGATGCCCCCCAAAAGAAGAAAGATGTTGCTACCAAGCAGCCTGTTGCTCCTGCAAAAAAATAGTAGAAGCCATTGCAACCCCAAGCTAAGGATAAGGTGTCCCTCATAGCTCCCTCTAATGAGGTAATACCTTCCGAAAAAATATCCTATTCATTTAATTTAGAATCAGAACTTCATAAGGTAAAAATACCTATGCCATTGACTGAACTCATGAAGAATGATATATTCAAGTCTGCTATCCTAAAATCCCTTCAACCAAAGACTCCCATAGTTGTTGATTATGTAAACCTTCAAGATGATAATCCCACAGTGACTATAGGACCTATGGTTGAGAACTGAGATGATTCTTTCCCACCCTTCTACATATCCCTAAATATTCATGACAAGATCCTTCAAAATTGCTTGCTTGACTTGGGAGCATCACATAAGTTTATGCCTAAAGCAGTGATGGATGAGCTTTGACTTGACATCACAAAACCTTACCATGATCTCTTCTCTTTCGAATCTAGGAAAGTCAGATGCCTCAGCCTCATACAAGACCTTGTCATAAACCTTGCCCAGCTGCCAATGAGAAGCATGGTAATGGGCATTGTAGGGGCTGATATCCCACCCAAGTTTGGCCTCCTCTTGTCACGTTCATGGAGAAAAAGGCTAGGTGGTACCTTGCAAATGGATCTTTCTTATGCTATAGTCCTGATGTTTGGAGGAGAGGTAAAGAGACTTTACAAAGAGAATCAACTTGCCTACATCATTAGTGATGAGAAGAGTTTTGTAAACCATCCCATCTATGCATTGGACACGGACTTTGGGGCATGAATTTTGCAAATAGATGACCCTCAGCCAACTCCTTTTCAACTCACAAAGCCTACTTATCAGCAGTGTGATGGAGAGAGTACTCCTATCTGGAGCATTTTCTTTGATGGTGCCAGTACCAAAGATTCAGCAAGTACATGTGTAGTTTTGATTTCTCCTTCAAAGGAGGCTATTCATTTGTCTTATAAACTTTATTTCAAGACTACTAACAATATAGAAGAGTATGAGGCTTTGCTGTTGGGATTAAATTCTACCAGGGAGATGGTAATCAAAGGTCTAAAGGTGTTTGGAGATGCAGATCTCATCATACAACAAGTGACCAGTACTTTCCAAGAAAAACATGTCAGGTTGAAAGCTTACAGAGATAAGGTATGGAAACCCAGGGACTCTTTTTCCATTTTTGATATTTCTTATATACCCATAGCTATGAACCACCTAGTTGATTCCCTTGCTGTCTCATCCATTATGTTCATTCCTCCCATGCCTCCTAGATTGAACTATGAAATCCAATTCAAATATAGGCCATACCTACCTAACAATGTCAAGTATTGGAAAGTATTTGAGGATGATGATGAACTTAGTATATTTCTCTAGGTCGTAGATGAATTTTCTGATATGCATATTGACCAAGAAAATCAAAATGTAGAGGAATCCAAAAATCCTAAGTTGAAAAGAAAAATGGGTCAACATGATATTGTTCAGCTGCCCAACAATCATATACCTCAAGGTTTGGTGCCTCTTCATAATCTTTTTGACCAAAACGATGTCCCCTACAATCCTGATAAGAAGGAGAAGGATCCTTATATCCATGAGCACAATATAGGAAGCCAGAGTCATCCTAAATTCATAAATTTGTCCATTGAGTTAACTGTTGATCAGAGGTAAGAATATTGCAGTCTTATGAAGGAATTTGCTAATGTATTCGCCTGGGAATATAGTGATATGAAAACCTATAATACTGATGTCATTCAAAATAATATTCCCCTGGAGAAAGACGCCATCCCATTCAAACAAAAATTGAGACCTATCAGTCCTCTCTTATTGCCTATAATCGAAAAAGAAATCAAAAAGCTCCTTGATGCGAAATCATAATTCCACTGAGCTACTCTAAATGGGATGCAAACCTAGTGATAATGAGGAAGAAAAATGGCGATATCAGGTTATGTGTTGATTTTAGAAACCTGATTAAATGCTCCAAGAAAGACAACTATCCCCTGCCCAAGATGGAGCATTTACTGCAGAGATTTTCAAGGGCCAGTGTCATGTCTTTCCTAGATGGCTTCTTAGGCTATAACCAGGTTTTTGTGCACCCTGATGACCCAGAGAAAACTACCTTTACTACTCCTTGGGGTACCTTCGTGTACACCAAGATGCCATTCGGGCTAATGAATGTCGGGGCCACCTTTCAGAGGGCCATGGACATAGCCTTTGTGGGAGGGAAGGACAAGTTTGTCCTCATCTATCTTGATGATATCACAGTTTATTCCAGCAGCCATGAAGAGCATTTGAAGCATATGAAAAGAGTATTTTTGAAATGCAGACAGTTCGGGATTTCATGGAAGCCAAAAAAGTCTCAATTTTCTCTCATGGAGGGTAAGATCCTAGGCCACATTGTTTCAGAAGAGGGAGTGAAAATTGATCCAGCTCAGGTTGAAGCAATTTAGAAGTTGTCCATACCAAGTTCAAATAAGGATATCCAATCCCTACTCAGTAAGATCAATTTTGTCAGAAGGTTTATTCCTAGATTTGTTGAGTTAGTGAAACATATAACCTCTATGTTGTAAAATGGATCTGAGATCAAATGGATAGATAGTGCAAGAATTTCATTCCAGGATATCAAGCAGGCTATCATGGAATCTCCTACTCTAATCAATCCAGATTACACCAGAAACTTCTATATTTTTTCTTTTTCTTCCTATGACACAGTGGCATCAGTCTTGTTACAGAAATTTGATGAAAATATTGATCACCCAGTAGCTTTCTTCAACAAATCACTCAGGGATGTTGAACTAAGGTATGATCCTGTAGAAAAATAAGCCTATGCTCTCATTAAGTCATTAAAATCCCTCAGAATTTATATCCTCCATGAAAAAGTTGTTGCCTATGTTCCTTCAGCCTTTATGAAGGATGTCTTGACCCAGCCTAATATTGATGGAAAGAGAGCCAAATGGATTGCAAAGATGATTGAGTTTGACATAGAAGTGAATCCCACTAAAATGGTAAAAGGCCAAGGCCTTGCCAAGATCATGACAGAAGAGAACTGTGATCTTTTAGGCATAGATTTCATTGGGGTAAGTCCAGCAAGCTTGCAGACAGAGGTAGCAACAGAAGAGCAGCATGACAACCAATAGGTGGATGAGAATTTGTCTTCATGTGAGTGGTATTCAGGTATTGTTTATTTTTTGTAGAAGTTGAAGGTTCCTCCTAAACTTAACATGACTCAAGCCCAAGCTCTTAATCTTAGAGAAATTAAATTATGCATAAATGATAATCTTTTGTATTGGAAAGATACTTCTAGTTTACTATTGAGATGTTTGGACAAAGACGAGTTAGATGAAGTCATGCATCAGTTCCATTCAATTATTTGTGGATGCCATCATTACTAGAATACCACAGCTCATAAGATCCTAAGGGATGGGTACTATTGTCCTTTTATTTTTTCAGATGTGTGTGCTTTTGTGAAATTTTGTGATAAGTGCCAAATATTCACAGGGAAGAAGCAACTCAAATCTTTTCCCTTGAGACCTATTGTAGTCAATGGTCCCTTTCAACAGTGGGGCTTATATTTCATATGAGAGATTAATCCCTCATCTAGTGGTCAACATAAGTGGATCCTGGTAGCCATTGACTATTTTACCAAGTGGATAGAGGTAATCCCCACTAGAAATGCCACTCATCAAGTCATCATGAATTTTCTCTATGAAAACATCCTGATCAGATTTGGCTACCCAAAAAGGATAGTGATAGATAATGTAGCAGTATTTAAAGTTGATGCATTGGTTGACATGTGTGAGTCAATGGGCATTCAATTGGTACACTCTAACTCCTACTACCCTCAAGGCAATGGCCTTGCTGAGTCATCCAATAAGAGTCTAGTCAGAATCATCAGAAAGCTATTGGAGGAGAATAAAAAGAGTTGGGATTCTAAACTAAAGTTTGTTCTTTGGGCTGACAGAGAGACCAAAATGAAATATATAGGGACTTCTCCTTTCAAACTGGTTTATTGCATTGATGCCATTTTCCCCATTCAACTAGTTCTACCCGTGGCTAAGTTCTTTCAGGAAGAACAAACTGAATCAAATGACATGGTGAGAAGAATGCTTGATTTGGTAGAATTGCAGCAAGTCAGAGAACATTTGGTGGACAAATCAGAAGCTCATCAAAAGAGGATCAAGGATACTTTTGATAGAAAAGAAAAGGTGGATAACTTTTAGGTTGGTGACTGGGTTTTGAAATGGGATGTGTTGGAGCCACCCTTTTTTTTTTTTAGCCTATCACAATTTTCATTTTGATGCTTGAAATCTAAAGATGGTTTTCTTTTTCCCTCCAAGATATTGAGACCTCTGAAGCTTTCTCACATGAGCAGTGACGATTTTGTCTACTCTCGAAACAAGTCCTACCTTTCGTAAGAATGTTACCTTTTTTTGTTATACTTCGAGATCTCGTTGGTCGGATACTATAATTCATGAATTCACACGTCCCCAGTCATGAAACAGCGAAGCCGTTTTAAATTTTCACTCAGGGCAGTAACTGGGGTAAATTTTTTTAACTCGTGATTAGACGTCATCGAGGTTTCACGCCTCGGTGTTCGCCAAACCCAAATTTTTATTTTTACAGCCCCAAGAGCCGAGAACATGAGTTTTTTTCTGGATAACCCATGTCAAGGATTAAAGGCAAAAAGCTAACCATGGTAAAAGTTGTTCTCAGCATTTTTCCACTCGGCACTATCTTTTTCGAAAGTTACAGTTTCTAAAAACTGACTCACGAGGTCACGATGTAATTATAACATGATTAATTAATCGCTCAATCCAAGATTATCTTCCCCTTAATTAAGTCTTGTTATCGCGATCTTGCGGTTTCGCAACTTAGCATATAAATCTCCCAGAAACTTATCTTCGAAGCTCCGAGTTGCGATATGGCGAATATAATAATTATAAAATTAATCAAGCCCTAAAATGCGATTACCTTTAAATAAACCAAAATCGATCTTCAAAGACTCGGGAGTTAGAGACTCAAATTGTTAAAGGAAAATCCCCGATATAATGAATAGCAACATATTGATTAACATTGGTGAGATTGGATTAATCAAACTAACTCAAGGCATATCTCGCATTTCAATGCTTGCACGATTCTCAAGGAATCCTTTTCTCTCCATATGCCAGCTGACTTTTAAACCGCCAAAATTTATGACATTAATGGGGAAATAGGGTAAATCTATGAATGTAAGATCGGATTTTACGGCAAAAATTTATTTCTAAATATGATTTGATAGGCTTCTTTTGAAAGGTACCGAGTTTTCAGATATATGTAAGGGTTGCGTTTCATTATGACAAATGCATTTTCATAAGCAAGCAGAGCTCATCACTTCTGAGTAAACTAACTTCTGTATGTATACGCAGTTCTATCGTAGAAGAGCTAAAGCGCAAGCTTCAGCCATGGCTCCACGGAAAGAAGCAAAGGCGAATGTTGATATTGCAGGACAAGGCTCAGACAATGTCTCCAATACCTCGCCCCGAAGTATCGACTCGGTCCCTAACTGGTCATTTGTTTTAGACATTCTGCAATCATAGTGGTGCATTATTCCGACGACTTTGACGACAACAAAAAAGATGATTTAAACACTAAGTACAAAATAGTCATCCAATCCGAAATGCACAGAGTAGCAGCTAGGCCATACTTGTTTCCATATTATGACATGGTCCGATGGGCATTGGATCATGTGGACGTACCGACCAGGACTATCATGGACGAGTAGAGAGTCACCATAGGGACTTTTAGGCCTGAGCATCTGCAAACCATGTATAAGCTACCTACGATGTCCAACTACACATATGGTGTTGAGTTCCTGGAGGAATTCAAGGAGAAGGAGTGCACATAGTATGATAAAACCATGTCCCATTTGATAAAGGATTGGGTTTCATGCACTGCAAAGTTCAGAGCTAATGACCCAGACGTTTATTCAATCGCTTCGTTGGAACTGCAGTATAAATATGTGGACATGATGACATGCCGGTTATATGGGACATAGGACACATCGCATTTTTTCCTTGCGTGGGTGCCTCTAATGTTTCGGGCCACAAAAGGTTGTTCTTTTGATTGGGAAAAGATGCTTTCGGATAGCTTGGCCAATCGGGTCACAGAGTATCAGGAGCAGAAGGAAAATGGGAGGTCGTCCTCATTCTTCATGTCAGCATATATTATGGACACAATTTGTTCCATGACACCTTTCCCATTAATGATCTGGGGCTGGACTCCAGCCGAAGACAAACCCATACATGTATATCATGAAAAACTATGGGAAAACGAAGCAGAAAATTTCGTGTATGAAATTTTTAAGTGGGTGATGGTGCCCCTGCATGTCGCCATTTTTGGTTGCCCACCACCTCGTATCTCGGACAACATAGCAACAAATTTGAGTAGCATAGCGGACTGGTATGTGGAGGGGGAATTCTCATACCTGAGTGTTTTTGGGACTTCTGTTCCCCCCCATGCGCTGCCATTGTTCATTCCTGACAAGATGGCTTGTCGTGAGGTTGCCTGGCAGACGGTAATCGACGGTGTAAGTAAATATCTCAAAGGGTACCCAAAGAAGGTATGCCGGTCTTTTCCCATTCGTTTGAATTATTATTCTTTATTAGATTTCAGGCATGCCAAAGTCGAGGCTGCTGCCCTGGAAGACCTAAATTTGGTCTCCATCGAGTACAAGAAGCACGATCCACAGAGGGTCGTGAGCAATCATTTGGCTAATTGCAGGCTCAAAATATTTGAGCATGAGAATTCACCCTCGAATGACATTTTTCGAGGAGCGAGGTCCTATGAGGAAATTCTAGCCCGAATTCAATCCTTGGCACCCGAGGATAGAGCCGAGGTATTGAAATTCCAGGAACACCGATGCAGCTGTATCCCCGCTGTATTGCGAGGTGAAGGTCTAGGTGTTTCTTAGACTAAAAAGAAGGAGGTTGAAAGTTATAAAGATGCGACTCCCGACCCGGGAAAACACCAGGACGAGGAGGAACAAACGAAGAATCCAGAAGCAGAGGAAAAAGCTCCAGACCTGCCAAAGAAATAGAATCCGGAGACAGAGATAAAAACCCCAGAACTATCAAAGAAGAAGAACCCAGTCGACACCCCAGGAAAATCGGTGAAACAGGTCAGAGAACCCATCACATCTGTCACACCTTTGTAGTCGACGCAAGGAAATATCGAAGAAGGATGGATATTCAGTGAGGAGATGAGGCCCATAAGAGTAGAAGAACTCCCTTCAAACGAGTTTTTCTTTCATAAAAAGAGAAAATAAGTAGTAAAAAGGGAATTCTACCAGGAAGGAGAGTCGACTACCAAAAAGTATAAAGTTATGATATATGGAAAATATAAAAAGAACGAGCAATTTGCCACTGAAATCGCAGGGATGCTAGTAGCATATGCTTCGGCGAATCAATTCTCGGTCAGAATTTTGAAGAACCAACTTAAAAGAAAGAATCGCCTAATCACGACTCTTGAAGCTAGATTGGCTACAGTCATGGAGAATGCTAAAGGTTAGGCGAACGTGGAAATTGAGCAGGCCAAATTGGCCGATAAAAATGAAATAGAAGTGCTCAGGACTAATCTTTCGAAAACACAGTTGGTGGACCGAGAGTGTCAGATACAGGCGAGCCAGCAAAAGAATTTGATTGAACAGCTGCAGGCTCGGGTAGAGATCGCCGAAAGTAGAATGATAAACATTGGGATGTTCAAATCCAAAGCAATCAAAATTCGGAGCAGAATCTCTTCAGCTCAATAGAATTTGCTCGCCAAGGTGGGAGCAATCTGGGAAAACTATCTATTGGTAAATTAGGTTTTCGAGAACCTATCTACCAGAGAAAGGGATGCCAGAGCGGATCGGGTTGCCTTCCAAGAGGCGGTGATAGCCATGAATAACAAAATTTCAGCAGGTGCTCCCAGGCTCACCATCACAGAACAAACCCGAGGAAGTATTTTGTTAAAGGAATGGGAGCATAACATCGCTGAAGGCAAGCAACAAGCCCAAAAGATAACAAATTCCTTGGAGGAGGCTTTCAATTCTATAGACGACGAGCTACTGGGCACTGACAGCAGAGGCGATGCCGAGATGTTGATGCAGATGAATGTGGAACATATCTCACTTTATCTGAAGGAAAAGGAAGAGAGAGATTCGGCCGATATCTCTCAGATGACTATGGTGGACGTAGTCCAAGTTGATAAGTGTATGATCAAACCCAGCGTGCAACTATGTGCCATCGACATCATCAATGGACAGATGGAGGACAGGATACAACAGTTAGCCCGTGAATGCTACTTCTTAGAAGCCAGCTATCAAGCTGAGCCATCGCGGCTGATATCTCATCTTGTGGAAAGATGTATCACCTGTACCGAGCCCGCACAATGACAAACTTCTGGCACCAAGTGAAGACAGAATAGGAGAAATGGAGCGATTGCTCTCTTCTCTGTCATAACCGAAATTTGTGACTCTTGAGATTCTACCTGCTTTGTAAAATTGTATAAATATATCACAGAAATAAATAAACAAGGCTGGACCTTTTTGGGTCATTTGTAATAGAGTTTTTACATTGAGAGTTAATACAAGCAGATCTGGAGATTGTCAATTTCGTCACTACTGTATTACAAGTTTGCTTCCTTGTATCTCATTATTCCATTTCATTTCATATTCTTAACTGATGTGCTTCATTATACTTTAGTACGACCACTACTATAGTGAATGAATTTTGGTTTTCTGTAATTGTTTATTGTCTTTCCTCTGCACCAGCTATCAGTGGGTGTAAGACCAATTTGCATTTTCAGAATTCTATATATATTCTATGCTACGTCAGTTATTTCCTTACTATTTTCCTCTTCTGTTTATATGTGAGATTTCCCTTTCACAGGAGCCTTGCGTTATATACAACTAAATGTTTTTCTCCCACTCCACACCTTTTATTAAAATATAATACAGTTACAGGAACGAGCCTTAGATTTGCATCCATATTTTATTTCTGCAACCCTAAATTCTCTTTCATACGACCAAACTGAGACAACACTTAATCTCTCTTAAAGTCTTTCCTACCTTTACTATTCCCCCATGACAGTTCCTGTACCAACTCAACCTAACGTTGAACCCAAACTATTGAATCAAACGCGCATTGCCTTAAACCTCTTCGACACCATTCTTAAAATGGCAACTAACCGGGCCGAACTTGAACAATCATGGGCATCCATTGAACGAGACATAACTATACAGGAACAGTTGGAAGCTAGACAACACCAACGTAGGAATCTTCCCTAGTTTCCTCTATCGAAAGGTTTACGCTTCCCTCTCCTACATATTTTACCCACTTTTGGATGCCTTGACATTTTACTTTTAAGCCTTAAGTAGAGACTCAGGAACAACATCTTTCTGGCGCCATTGCCGGGGCCCGAAGTTACGAAATCTTTTTCCCTTGGAAAACGACATTTGTTTTTCATTGAAAGTGTTACCCTTTGATAGTGAATAAAGAGTACACACCTTTTGAGGCTTTTTATCTTTCAATTGGCGACTCCACGAGAATTAAACTGGCATCCGGTCGAAGGAATACCAGACAAAACCCGGATGGTAAGCATATTACGTCCGTTACCGATCCCAAAAAAAATCTAAAGGCGAGAGGCCCTTTTAAGCCAACCACTACAGTTTACAAAATTAAAACCCCAACACTGAAGCCTAAGAGTCCTTTTGAACCCTCAACTTCACTCAGTCCTGTCTTTGACGCTAAAGACTCTACACCAGTCTGCTCTGAGGTTAGGAGTGAGATTCATCCAACAGTCCCCTTAGAAAACAAAGGAAAGGGCCCTCTTCAAAGTTCATCGACTTTTGAAATACCATATTTTCTTCGGTTGAATTTCCCGACTTCACCAAATTTTGAAGAGTGTGTTACACACTTTGTTCCCACACCCGTCGGTTCTCCCGATTTCGTCTCTTGCAAATCCGAGGAACCAAGTCCTCGCATTCCTTATCCTTCCTCATCAGACTTTCCTCTTCGCGAAGAAAATAAACATTCCCTTTTAATTTTCCAAAATCCTTTTTACAACTTTCCACAAACAACGATGGCAGTCGCCGGAGGAGGAGGTGGAGGGTTTATAGGAGGAGGCAGAGGTTTTGTCAGAGGAGGAGGGGGAGGAGTCCCTCTAGGAGGAGGTGGAGGTCAAGGGCCCCCACCCCCTCCCAGAGTTTTCACAAAAGTTGCAGCCAGATATGCTCCATTAGTATTTCCCGTCCCCCTACATGATCTTCTAGAAAATTACATAAAAATTTTATCGAAATTCACCGGAGAGGGGGATCTGACTGCGGCCGAACATATTAATTTTTTCGACCAATTCACTGATATCTTCGGTATCAAGCATGAGGATGTATATTCGAGACTCCTTGTACAAAATTTTGAAGGTCAGGTCTGAACTTGGTTTCGGAGCCTACCCGCAGCTTCTATCCTATCATATGATGCTTTGGAAGATGCTTTCCTCAGACAATGGGGCGAGAAAAAGGACCATCTCTATTATCTAACTAAATTTGGGTCTTTGAAGAAAAAAAAATCAGAATTAGTCATGGAATTCATTCAGAGATTCAACAAACTGTACAATAAAATCCTATCTGAGGTCAAACCATCCCAGCCCGCGGCCAAAGTGACTTTCGCCAGAGATTTCGAGCCGGATTTTGCACTACTTTTGCGAGAACGAAGGGGAGACACCTTAAACCGTATGCAGGATGATGCAGTAGAAACATAATCTAATATGATGGCTTCGGGTAAACTTAAGGCTAGATTAGAGACTGGAAACCAAGAGACCAAGCGATTTAGAGAACAAGCAGATCCTTCAGGGTCCAATAGATCCTTAGATGATAGGGTGGATGATATGGCTAGAGTGATTAAAGAGTTATCAAATAAAATAG